>PPHD01003954.1:0-29910 GCA_002909625.1 Bambusicola thoracicus | reverse complement strand
TTTTTTTCTTTTGCTCATTCCTGTTTCTTAGGTGGAATCTTGCCTCATTGCCTAACACAGACTGTACATACATTACTTGATGCACCTTTCTTTGACCCTGTAAATTGTCCTAAAACATGCTACTACTGTTTGTCTTATTACACTGAAATTATTCCTCATAAGTTCTCTGCTACAGAATATAGCACACGCAGGGATTCTTAATTTGATGTTAGTGCTGAGATGTATGGAGGAAGGGATATTGAGTAAATTAGGAAGGAATGAGAATTCACTGTCTAGTTTGTCTGCTGATGACTGTGATTGAGAAAAGTCTATTTCTTCTTTCACAAGGTGGATAATATTCAAGATACCAATAAAACCTTTTTGTAATTTAAGCAGTTCATGCATTTGATTAAAAAAAAAAACTTAATGTGAGGAATTTTGTGGCATAAGGCTCTAATCCTGTAAATCAATGCTCCAGGGTGCAGACCATAATCACAGTATGAGAAGCCAAATAATAAAAAAAAAAACACAGACCAAAAATCTTCCCAAAATTAAGCACTATGACTGGTGATCAGAAAGGCAGGATAGAGTCAAGGCATTATTTCCTTGCAATGTACATGATATAACTTCTTGTTTGTCAGTGGTAATTCAGGTTTTCTGTGTTAAAATTCTTACCTTTATTCAAGACCTAGTTGTTTCATTCTTGCATTTGTTCATGGCTCTTTAAAAGCAGTACAGGTGCTGCATTTGTTTGATGTTCTCATTCCAAAAGGGGTGACAGATGGCTGAAGAACTTACTATAGGTGAAGCTAGCCCACAGACAGTTGTGTGAGGGTGGTGACACTCTTGCCTTAGGAAAATCAGCTATTTCTTATTAGGGCAGTACTGAAACATTTAGCTGAGCTATAAACTACAATTGACTTGAAATGAGAATTAGAGCTTGACTGAGTAGATAAGCTAGGTGCTGTTTTCTTCAAATGAGAACTCCCATAGTTTATCTTACAAACATGTGAAGTATGCATTACATGCTCATTCAGTGTTTGCATATTGGTGGAAGGGTCTGTTCTGCCCACAGAAATGTGGGTTGTAGTTTAAGACCGTTCCCCTTCGTCCTATCACTGTTAGTCTGTGTAAAAAGTTGCTCCCAAAGGAGAGTATTGTTTTGAAATACAAATGTTGGGGAAGGGAAGTGGCTTATTACTTTTTCTAGATTATTTTTCTTCGAAGAATAATATGTAATTGTTATAAAACTTCTGTTGCAGAATGTACAGTAGTGTGGTTAGAAGAGATGAATTACTGAAAAGAAGCTTCTAGGTTATTTGGCTCCTTTACCCTTCAGCAGAAAGAAATTTCCCTTTCCTTCTAGTATAGACTTTTTTGCAGGCTGACAATCACTATGCTACAGTGTGGAGAAGGTGTTGCTGCCTTGGTTCCAGCTATTCACTGCCTGTGAGGTTTTAATCACTGAGCTGGCTGAAGATGAAGTCCTGTTTCTTCACAGGTCAGTTGCAGTGCTGGTAGTCACAATGAGAGCTTCTGTAACCTGGTCTGCTTAAGAAGACAACAACACATGAGTTGGAAAACAGGAAGCACTTTTATTTTTATTTATCTCTTTTAAAAGAGATCTGATCGAGTCTGTACTTCTGTGATTCTGCTTATAGGTGCAAGTAGTATAACTATCTGAAAATAAGATTGCTGTATGCTATTGCACCTAAATATCAATTTGAACATCTTGTTCCTTAAGTAATTTTTTTTTTAGAGCTTTCTTCATAACCTACGCATATACACCTTCAATCTGTATTTTTCTCCTAGTGGTGGCACATCAGTGATCTCTAGTTTTTTTTTGTAGAAATATGTGTATGTATTTTTGTTGGCATTGTTTTAGTTGTTAAATTCAGTTTGTATACTACAAAAAAAACCCTTAGTATCTTTAATACAGTATACATTTTAATGCATTCTGATTTCTTGGGGGAAAACATTCCTAGTTCTGAGGTTGTAAATAATCAATCTATAGATCACTGACCACTGCACAGCCACAAAGCTATTTGTTTAGATGGTTCTGTCCTTGGTATTGTAGTACATCATCTTTGTAAATTCATCTAATAACTGGAAATCCTTGTGCAGTGTAGGTGCAGGGACTGATAATAAAGCTTTTTGTGTTTTTGTAACCAAGGCATCTGAGGGAAGACGGAGAAAGTAATTGCTTCTCTTTGGATTGTCATCAAAATACATGACTCTAGCTGAAAGAGTATGGTGTGCTAACGCACTATCTGTGCTGTGCACTGAGGACTAAATGCTTTCTATATCACACAATAGTAATGACAAGTAATTGGGGAGCTCTGCAGGATACAGAGAAAGTTTTAATTTGTATCTGCTAAAGACTGATGAAAAGACACGTCGTTTCTTGCTTCCCTTTGATGCTGTGACCGTGCCTGGTTTCCTTGGCCAGCACCATAGGTTTTCTGCTTGCTGTAGGTCCATAAAGCTACCCTTCTGAAAAGGAGGTTGCTCTTGATTCATATTTCTGCAGCTTCCCCTTCCTTCTGGCTTTCAGCTCCATTTGTCTTTTGCCATTGCTGATAAATGCTGTTGTGGATATGGGGCTGCACTGGCTTGTTTGGTGGCAAGTACCATAGGATGATATTCTTGTACCCATAAGTATTGATGGGGGAGTGCTGAGGCAAGTGCTTTTTCTCCATAATAACTTGTCAAACCCATCTTTATAGTATAGCATTATAGACATGTGTTGGTTGTATTAGTAGCCTTCAACCAACAAAATACTTATGCTTGCATTAGCTTTAAGTCAGTGAATAATTCCATTGACTATACTGTGCTGCTCACCTACTTAAATATTTTAAGTGCTTTTCCAGGTTGGAGTCTTTATTAATAACTTGCAATTTCTGTGTATGTAGTTTGAGTATACAGGATACCTGTGTAATGAATTATTCCTTTGTGTTTGATAAAGCTGAATAGTATTTTTGTATCTGTCTGCTATACTCATTTTTTAACATGTTAATGACATTCATCTTGTCTGTCTGTGGCATTTTTAATGTGCCCATCACTAAGATATCTGCATGTCTCCTCTGCAAAATAAATGCCTCTGAAGAAGAGATAGGAATGGTAATGCATATATAATTTTTTAAGTTATTACTGGAAAATAGTACCTTTCTTTCCTCCTACACCTCCCTATCCCTCCTATGTTTATTTTTTCTTAGTGACAAAATCTGCAGCAGAGAGCACCGAGGAACAAGTTTATCAATTTGAACAGGCCAACTGCGCAACTAAATGTATGTGAAACTTAACAAATCCCTTGGGGAGGCTGACTGTAAGAATTTCCTAGTCTGTGTCAAGTTACTGAGGTGCGACATGTTGGATTGAACTTAATGCCTTAGGCAAGCACAGTCAAATAGAGAGAGTTTAAGATTCTGCTATGTCCATGAAGGGATCTGCTGGTAGTTGTCTAAATTAAGCTTTCAGAAAAGAATATAACACTATCATGAGCTCTTTCCCTTGAATATTTTGGCAGGTTATTCTGGTTTATAAGAAATCCAAGTAGGATTTCCTCTGTGTAAGCCTCATAGCAGATGCAAAAATATTGAAGGGTTATTCTTCTTAGTAGAACAGCAAAATGCTGTAACCGAAACTTTCCATTACAGCATGCTTTTTTTTTTTTAAGCTGTAGCACCCAAGCCAAACTGAAGATCTGCCCCTTACATGGGAGCTGACTACTGTGACCTGCTAACTGCTGCTAAGAGTGCAGGCACTGCACACCTGCCATGAGTTTTTTCACTACTTCCTTTCTTCTTGCTCCTGTTTTGGTGGGGGAAGGAGGGGGGGAACTGATCCCGGTGATTGGTCTGGCCTTAGTGACCTCTCTGACTCTGTAGTAGCACTGAAGAAGTCAGCAGCTTATGAAGGAGTCATGCTACAGAGGCTAAATGAGGTCTTCCTGTGGTTAAGTAGATGCTAGAAGGCTGAGGGCCACCAGGAAGTGAGGGAGAAGAGCAGCTGAAGTTGTTGCTATGTCTAGGACCTGGATAGAGGGGCTGGCTTTGAGTTGCCATAGTCACAGCCCACAGGAGTCACAAAGCAGAGGGGGTTCCTCTTCAGCTCAGCAGAAAAGGCTGGCATCTTAGGTTTCTCTGTGTGCTGGTCTTGTTCTCTGCCCTTGTTCTCCAACTATTTTGTTGTCCTTTTAAATTAGGTGGGTAATTATTTGTTGTCTTATAAAATTCAGGGAGGATAACTAATCATATACCTGCAACTTGGGTTTTTTGAAGGCAGTGAGTGTCTGAGGCACTGCTGTATACTTGTCAGCTCTGTTTAGATATCAATATTCCTTCAGCTGTTTGCAGTACCAGTACTGATACTGATTTCAGCTGTAGAATGGGTCTGTGCCCTTTCCTCATTTGTTAACCCATGAGCTCCAGCAACTAGCTAGTCAAATACCATAGGACAGGAAAATGATGCTGATCTCTGGAGTGAGGTCATGTGTTTACATTGAACCATTATTGTTTTTTTTAATTGGACAAAAACAGTTGGTAGTGTATTTTTTCATGCTGTCCTAGAAAGTTGTTAGTCAGGTGTTTCTGAAAGCCACTGATAATACCTCAGTGTTCCTTGTTCCAGGGAAATGAAACATTGCTTAAATCCCTGTTCCTGCTTTTTTTTTTTAAGAATATGAACAACTGTGTTTAATCTGTCTCCTCCTACTTAGAGCAGGCACTAGTTTGTCAGTACAGTGACCATTCCCTAGAGCTAATTACTGTAATTCATTAGCAAAGCCTCACTTCCTGGCTGATTTGAGTTGATTAGTAGACACTTTGTTCTATCACCTTTTTTGGCTGAGTGTTCAGTTAGATTTCAGACTCCAAAGATGTAATAGATTTACATGTAGCACTTACACAGCAGGGAGAAACAATTGAAATGTAATGCAACCTGATGCTTTTCATGTAGCCTTTGGGACTTTGTGCAAGGATAATGGGAGCTTTTTAACTCTGAACAGAGTAACTCTCTTCCCTTCCTCCCAGGAGCTTTCCCACTGAGCTCTGGGACCCTATCCTGTGAGCTGATTATGGCTGACCACATTCAGAGAACATAAAATAATTTGTTTCTGTAATACTAATAACATTGTAGGTTGTAGATCTTCCTCCAGGAGCTGTTTAAGTTGACTGTGGGACTGACAACTATATGTTGATGTGAGCCGTTATTTTTCAGATAGAGAAAAAAAGTGACTTGTCTTTTACCACTGTGTGATTTGATGATAACCAGTCTTTTATTTGCTTATGTATTTTAGTGGACAGTGTAAGTCCTGAGGCTATGGGAAAATAGCAGTTACATCAGAGAATGTACAAGTTGCAGTGAATTCAATATGTGCAGACTTTTATCATGTTTTAATGACTGCTCTCCTACTTGTAGACTTCAGGTTTGCTAGTCCATTTTTTTGTGTTCAGACAAGCATTACTCAGTTTGTCTATGGACAAATAAAGCCCATGATATATAGTACTATTTTAATATCTTGTTCAAGTTAATATGGATTACAGTCAAGATCTGCTCCTCCTCATGTTGTTGTCTGAGGATATAACACTTTGAATTTTTTTTTGTTTTATTACTTAGTTACAAAATTAGTTAAAAACATACATCTTACTCTGTTTTTGAAGACAGGCTTAACAAAAACACTCCTTTTCCATTCCACAGCAGTACTTTGAGGAAGATGTTAACAGAACTGGTTTTAAATATTGAGCAAAGAGTAGAACACTTTAGTGTGGGGAATGAATTCTTTTAGTTCGCATTAAAAGAGTCACAGAATCACCAAATTTGGAAAAGATCTCCAAGATGTCCAGTCTAACTGTCTATCATCAATATTTTCTGCTAAACCATGTCGCTCAGTGTGACATATGTTTCTTGAACACCTCCAGGGATGGCCACTCCTCCACCTCCCTGGGCAGCCTGTTCCAGCACCTGACCACTCTTTTGGAGAATAAATTTTTCCTGCCACCCAACATCAATCTCCCCTAGCACAACTTGAGGCCATTCCCCCTAGTCCTACTGCTGGTTATGTGGCAGAAGAGACTGACTCTCACAACCTTCAAACTGACAAACTGACCTTGCCACAGCCTCTCTTCAGATAGTTGTAGAGAGCAATAATATGTGCTCCAGACCCCTTGCCAGCTGCTTTGCCCTTCTCTGGACACACTCCAGGGTCTCAATGTCTTTGCTGTAGGGAGAGGCCCAAAACTGAATGCAGTGCTCAAGGTGCAGTCTCATCAGTGTTGAGTACATAGGGATGATTGTTTCCCTGCTGCTGCTGCCAATGCTATTTCTGATACAAGCCAGGATGCTGTTGGTCTTTTTGGTTACCTGGGCATGTTACTGGTTTGTTTTTTGCTGAGTGTCAACCAACACCCCCAGGTCAGTTTCCTCTACACAGTCTTCCAGCCACTCTGCTCCAAGCCTGTACCTTGGGTTGAACTGTTTCTTTGGTGTCCGGACTATATGGTGTTTAGCCTTGGGCTTTCATTATTTACTACTTCAAGGACGATTGGCTGTCGGATAATATTGTACTGTGAGTTATTGTATTCCAATAAAGCTGTGGCCTTGGCCTTTAATCTGGTTACCAGAAATCTGTTTTGTCTATGTAGTCCAGAGTAGCATCTGCAAAATAACAAGCATTTTAAAGATTTACTTTCTTCTGGCATATAAGAACATTGTTTCTACTTAGTGTTTCGTCCCCCCAAACAAGTATGCTTCTTCAAATACTTGTTTTTTTTTTTTTGTATGTGTTATAAATTGCTGACTAGCCTTGCATGCTTTAAGAATGTTCTGACTGTAAAGAGAGGTTTTGCAATTTTCTTGAAAGAGGTTGACTGTGTTCTTTCTCTTCAGAGTAGATTTTTATAGAGGAAGCTGACCAAAGCTCTTCGAAAAGCAAGTTTTCCAGGACATATTAACTGGGACATATGCTTCTAGGCTTTGAAGCTTTGTTTCTAGTGACAAAAGTAATTCTGTAATGCAACAATCTTCATATTTAGCTACAACTTAAGTTCTATGGAAAGGTGAATAAAATATTTATCAGGGAGTATAGCAATAGGACAAGGGACAATGGTTTCAATCTAAAAGAGGGTAGATTTAGATTAGGTATTAGGAAGAAATTGTTTACTGTGAAGGTAGCAAGCCACTGTTGCAGGGGAACAGGTTGCTCAGAGAAGATGTGGATGTGCCAGCCTGGCCTTGAACTCTTCAGGAATGGATGAGGCTTTGAGCAACCAGATCTAGGAGGAGAAGGTGCCTATGGCAGAGGGTTGGAACTAAGCGGCCTTTGACCTCATTTCCTAACCATTTTAATTCTGTAATATACATTATTTTATGCTCAAAACTCTTAAAAATATTTAAATACAATAGAAACATCAGTAGTATGTGGGAGTTTAAACTGACTTCAGACCTTTACTAGTTGCAGAATTCTGCTGGAGAGCTCTGACAGTGAAAGGGTGTGCCAGGTTTAGAGTTTGATGTGAACCTAATTGAATACGAAGATGGAAGGGCTTGGAGATTAGCAGGGCATGGCTCTGCCTTTCATCCACTGATAAATTGATCTGGCCATTTTCCCAGTGATAAAGATGATGCTGTACCCTGGACAGCTGGTATAACTACAGCTGTGGGAGGCATTTCTTTCAGATATTTGCAGTGTATCCTACCATTCTTTGTTGTATTCTGTCTGTGCTGTTATCAATACTATTCTTTTAAAGCTGGACTGCTAATTTGTGAATGTTAAGAGCACTAGTAAATAGAAACTTCTGCCAAACTTAAATGGTTCATAAGTTTGTGTAAGAGTGTTCTCTGTCTAACCTGGTGAGCAACTGAAATACATCTCTATTATTATGCTCCAGGAAATTGCATTGCAGCTAGTGGGGAGTAAGTACTAATTTATGACATAGTAATTTTCACTATGAAATATGTGTTTTCAAGCACATTAGCTATTCAGAAGTTTAAACTGAATAACTTACCCAAATTCTTACAAATTTGGGATGTGCTGTTTCTGAGAATAGTGGGGATGTAGAATATGAGCTTTTACAATTGTGGGCTTGTGATGGTTTTGAGTTCCTGATTGAAATGATGCAACTTTTAAGTATTCCAAATGACAGTGACTACAAACTCTGTGGTAAGCTAAGCGCTTTTGTGCTTCCCTACACAAGTCTGTCAGGAAACAAGTTTGCCAACACTAGTAGACAATAACCACAAAATAGCATGTGAATATCAGAGAGATTAAGTTGCTGAAACACCAAAGTTGAATGTTTCTCAAACATTTTCAGCAGGCTGGGAGCAGAAATATATGCAAATAAATGGCTGGATATGAAGAAATATGCTTTGGATAACAATATCTCATTTTGAGCGTTTTCTCAAATACGCTAAATTTCTAAGGATTTCTGCCCCTCTCCTGTCCTTCTTCCTTCCATGTGAAATGCTTTATAAATTCATGATCTCCCCTCAATAGTAGCATAAACATCCACTGACACCGATGGTAATTACTATTATACCTACTATTAGGGAAGTATCACCACTTCTGGGGTCAAATTATCTACATTTACATAAAACCATGGTTCCTAAAGAAAAAAAAGCTGAAATTCAGCATACTGTGTATTCTGTATAGCTTTGCAATTCATTCCTCCAATTGCTTGGCCTTATTAACCTCTCTGTAGCATTTCCACGGCCTCCAATTGGCTAGTTTTCAGATGTTTTTTAATTCTGTGGTGTTCCTGGTTATCAGATAGGAGTTTGCACTGCTTTCAAAAGGTATAATGTATCCTATTATTAAAGACGGCAGGTTTCAAAAAGCACACTTCAGTGGACTCAGAATTGGTATTGAAGATAGCTGGCAGTTCTTTACAAAAACATTAGCGAGGGGATAAGCACTAACTTTGTTAGTACAAAGAATGGAAGCTTAACGCATGTCTGGTTTGACTAAGACCTAAAACTTAAATGATGTTGCCAAACGCTGAAATTGAGTTAGATTGTTATGGATGAGTACAGCAGAATGGTATGGAAAAGCAGAGAGAAATTTTGGGAGAGGAACTTGAGTACACGGTGAAAGGTATCAATAACATGAAACAGTCAGTGTAACTTCTGGCACCACAGTCTAGACCTGCCCTTCTTTTTCCCTTCGGTAGCAGAAACACTTTGTAGGTAGAAGAGAAACAAGTTATATTGTATATCGTGATTTTAATAAATGTATTTTAGTAAAAAAAAAAAATAAATCCTAGCGTTTGGTAAATATATTTTTACATCAGGTGCTTAGTGATGACATGGCTAAGATGAAATTACCATGAAGTGGAGTGGGTATGATGACTGAAAAATTTCATAATCATATGTAAAACCTAGAATCCTAAGATAGCTCCCAAACTTATGTGCTACAGTGAGTAACATGAGTGCAGTTTCCTGTAGAAAGAAGCTGGTGGGATATCTTCAGGATGCAGTTGTTGGCAACAGTGCCTGTGGCAGGTGGGATTGGAACTTGATCTTTGAGGTTCACCCCAACTGAAGCCATTCTATGCCCAAAGTATGCTGTCTTTGATTTATAGTATGAAGAAATAAGTATGTTTATTTTGTTTGCAGTAGTAATTTAGAGCTACTTGCAGCAGAGAGAATTTTGTGAACACTTTAGATTGTAGGCATGAAATTCAAAAATATATGGTTAAATTCAGGAAATACAATACACAAAGCTTGCTAACTGGAAATACTTGACTTAGATGATATAAAGATTACAAATTCTTGGAGAAAAGGTAATTTGGGGGAGAAAAGGCATGTTGTGGTAATAAAAGTTGATAATGAGTGGAACATGAGGTTAATGTGGCGTGTTAATACAAAAGAAAACACTGAATCATCATTCTGAGAAGTGGAGCAGGGATCTTGATTGTCTATATGAGCTCTGGAAACCTTGCCGAAAGTAGAAGTGAAAAACCTCAAAGTTGTTTGATCAAGGAAGTATTAATGAGAAGATGCAACTGTCTTTAACTGTCTTTAAAATATTGACTAGTAGTGTTCCATGTATTGCCTGGAGCTAGAATGAGGAAATGGAAGAAAACTACAACCCTTTGTCTCAGTCATGCATGAGCATGTTCTAATGCTGTAGAAGGCTAAAAAATAATCTTTTTGGTATAAGTAATGGCAACCGTTTCTTGAGTTCATTTAAACTTCTCAGTCCGTATAATGAGTCAGTTTTAGATTGTGCTTTTTCTACTGATTTGAAAACACTTCTGTTTTAAAAATAGTATGCATATATTTTGTTCAACAATAAATACTGTTGGTATTATTTATTGACATGTAACTGATAAACACTTTTCATGATTCTTCACAAATATACCATCTTTATGTTGCCATTACAGTTCCATTAGAGTAATCATTTTCTTTACATAGATGCTATGACATTGGTGTGTAATCAAAGTGTTAACTGAACGTATATTAGAAGAATGTGTTTTAGGCATGAGTCTGGGCTTTAATTTTACACAGAGAAAAAGTCTGAGGCTGGGCAACAGAATGCAACATGTGAGTTAGAAGATGATACCAGAGGATTGTTATCTGGGTTTTGCATGTTCTTCATGATGGTGATAGATAATAATCCCTTGAAAGACAGCTTTTGTGTCTGAGCTTCTATGTGGTTACCATGTCTTGTTATACACAGTCACTAAGAGTGAGTATTGTTTAGATTTGGTTGTAAAAATCTTTCTAAATATTTCAAATTCACCCAAGTTACAAATATTTTGTTTGATATAGGTTGGTTTTCTGTTTTATGCACTGGAAAAGATTATATAAACCTCAGAACTACTAAATCATGAAACTAAAAAATGGAAAAGACTGTTTAAATTATCTAGTCTTTCTGCTCATATACACTGAATGTCTAGGTTTTCTCCTAGTCTTTGGCTTTTTCTAGAAGTAAAAAGACTATAGACTTCTGTCATTTACCAAGCAAGGCTGTTCTATGACCTAATGCATTCTATCTTAAGGAAAAAATATATTCTCATGATAAGCATGGCATTTCCTTTATTAAACAGTTTTTTTCTCCTTTTTCCCCTCTAGAAGATGCTATTTTCTCTCCACAGTGGCCTTATGCGTGATTTCTATGGCCGCAAAGTCTATTTTTCACAGGAACTGACTTTTACTTCATGGGATAACTAATAATAATTTGATCAAAAGGTGGTAGCTGACTTTTCTTTAAATGCTATCTTGTCCCACTTACGTGGATAAAAGTTTCCCAGCTGCGGTTATGGCATCCTAAGTGTAGTCCTCTGCAAATACAGCATGATGATCGTGTCTATTGGCAGAGAATATGCATGTATTTGCCTAGACTGCTGTTATTTGTTGCATCTGCTAAGCTGACCACTATGAAAAGGCTAAGCAAACTATAGCTTTGCATTACTAGAGAGTGCCTTGGACGTGCTAAGTAGGCAAAGGATGTGCCTCTCTTCCCTTACTGTCTTTATTTGATCTTTTTATGACATCCAGATATGGTATAGTATACAGTACCAGAATTTGTGGTTAAACATTGGATGCCTGCATATGCCAAAACAAGGTGGAACCTACAGGCTGCAAATGTAGCAAGTTAACAAAAATGTGGATAGACTTTCTTGCAGTTTCACTTCTGAACCACTGAGTGGGCTGATCATAGCAGTTGTTGGCATACAAAGCTAAGTCTGTTTGTTCTATATGTGAAAGGTACATTTTTCTTGGTAAGTACAGTGCTCAATGAATACGTCTCTAAAAATCAAACTTAACTATTTGCCAAGCAACCTAAGTGTTATAAGCAATAAGAGGCATGTTTTTGATGGAAGCTGCATAATAACGATCAGAAGAGTTGGGCAGTACTATCTGAGAAGACAGTTTCCAGCATCCAATATATATTGTTCAGTGTTAATGAAACTGATGCTTCTAGTAGTTATTTGAATGTGTTAAAGGGAAAGCATAAAAATTTGACCCACAACCTTAGAGGTTCATAGAATAAAATCAAGTTTTGTAATTCAGTTGAATGCTGAAGAAGTTTAAAAAACCAAAAACCACTTTAGATTTGACTCTAGATTGCAGTCCTGGAATCAGGCACCCACACTACCCCTCTACTTCTGCAGTGCCAGGGAAAAATAGACATACACAGAATGATGCATGTCTTCATGGAAGATTAGGGTCTGAGCTCTGTTATCCATCATTCTGATCCACTTCTGCCGATATCTGTTATTGGAATTTGCCTTATCTTTCAAAATTGTCATCATTCTTTTACTTAAGTGGTGCATTTAGTAGAACATAGAGTGGCTTAGGTTGGAAGGGACCTTAAACATCCAGTGGGAAGAGTTGCTGACGACTTGGTCGGGCTGCCTAGGATCCTATCCAATCTGACTTTGAACCTCTTGAGGGATGAGGCATCCACATCTTCTCTGGGCAGCCTGTTCCTTGCCACCTTCTGAGTGAAGAATTTCCCCCTAACATCTAAACTAGATCTCTCCTCTTTTAGTTTAAAGCTATTCTTCCTTGGGCTATCACTATTAGGCAGTGTAAAAATCAATCTCGCTCTCCTTGGCTCCTGGAAGGCCACATTGAGTTCTCCCCAGAGCCATCTTTTCTGCAAGCTAAGCAAGCCCAACTCATTCAGCCTTTCTTTATGAGGGAGATGCTCCAGCCCTCTAATCATCTTTGTGGCCCTCCTCTGGATCCACTCTAATAGCTTCATGTCATTCTTGTGCTGAGAACCCCAGACCTGGATGTAGTATTCCAGGCGTCTCCTCACAAGAGCAGGGTATAAGAGGACAATCACCTCACTCACCCTGCTGACCACCTCTTAATGCAGCCTGGGATACCACTGGCCTTCTCAGCTGAGAGCACACTGCTGACTCACATCGAGCTTTTTGTCCACCAGGACTCCCAAGTTCTTCTCTGCTGGGCTACTCTCAAGGAGTTCTTCTCCCCTTTTGTATTCATATCTGGGATTGCCCCAACTTCTCAAGTTTGTCCAGGTCCTTCTGGGTGGTTACTGTATGAACTGCACCACATAGCATCATCATCAGCAAACTTGTCCTACTATCCGTGTTATTGATAAAGGTGTAGAAGAACACTGATCCCAAGACAGACCCCTGGTGGATACCACTTGTGACTGATCTCTGCCTGAATGTAGAGCCATTTACCACCAATCTCTGGCTGTGACTGTCCTAGCAATTATTTATCCACCAAATAGCTAAGCTTTCAAATCCATATTTCCCAAGAAAGATTATCCACATGGCAAATGATTGCCTCAGTGCCCCTCAGTGTGGAGTCCTCAATTAGTTGGACCTTCTGCTGTGTCTTAGTGGCTTGGTCACCAGATGGATTTACAGCAACCTAGAAACAAAAATATATATTTAATTTTTTTAGTATAATTGACAACTTTTTATTTGCCTGGTAGCTGATTTAGATGTTGTTTTTATATCTTTAACTATGTGGACAACTGCTGCAAGAGGTGAAGCTTAATGGGGCAGTGAGAGCAGAGCACTAGATCAGGGAAACTCATGACTTACTTGCTGTGAGCTGGATTCTGGATGTCACTGCAACTGCAGCTTGCTGGCACTTTTCTCAACACAATGGTAACATAACAGCAGTGGTTAGACTTATTTTGAGAGGAAAGGGTGATGTGAAAGATAGTGCTGCAGTTGCTTATGGTTGTCATATGTCATGGGAGATGGCTTGACGCATCCAATTCTCTATGTCCAGTGCTGTCTACAGGCTGTAACGTGCTCAGTGGCCACTCTGTACATCATCAGTATGAAAGAAGGGTTCCTGGTGCCTCTTTTGTGACACTCTACAATATTGAGAATTGTAACTATGAGTCATGAGTAAAAGGCAAGGGTGCATGTTACTGTAACAGGCCCACGTTGTTTCTTGTACTGTTTGATTAAAAACAAAACAAAAAACCCAAACAACACCACACAAGAAAATAATACTCACTGAAATTTGATTATAATAGGATGAAGTTTAGTATATTAAACCAGAAACCATTGCATGTTCTATTCAAGGAATGAATCTTTTGAACTGAAAGTAAATTTGTTCTTCCTTATGTAATGGGGTTATCTTAAATTAGCATCCAGTGAAGACTCAAGGAAAGAATTTACTGAATTCGTAAAGATGTTGTGTGTTTGTTTCTTCCGTGCCATGTCAACTCTATGGGTTAAATTGATTTCTTAAGGTATCAGTATCAGATATCAGATCTTAAAGTATCAGATTTCTTAAAGTATCAGTAAGCACTAGAGTGATCACAACGAATCAGTTGTTAGACTGTTTTGGCTTTGTTTAGAAATCATGTATTTTGTGCTTGTTTTGAGCATCAAAGCCTGGGGCATTAGTGTGTATGTAAAGTACTATCCAACGCTAACAGTGGCATTCTACAGATATCATTTAAAATGATTATGCAGAATACAGGACTGTAAACAAATGGTTCTTATTTGTTGAAAGATAAATTAAGTAAAATGAAGGATGCAAGAAAAATGCGTGGAGGTCATCCTGACTATGTCTGTGAAAAACCAGTGCTGGTACTGGGTTTCTATCAGTGGGATTGCAGAAGTGTAATTTGAGTATACTTAAGAAGTTGAATAGATGAAGCCAATAATGTCCCAGTGGTCCTTTGAATCTGGCCCCATGAAATTAATTTCCACCTCAGCTTGTATGCAGAATAAATTAATTCATACAGACCCAGTACTGCACTTCTATAATCTGTGTAATTGCTTGTTTATTCCAGCACCTGGTAGGTCCCTTTATCTCTGAACTTTTGTGCTCTGCAATATTAGCTTGTCTAAGGCTGTAAAATTAAAAGTTACTTAAGGATTTTATTGAGCTGAAACGATTGTGTTTTCCAGCCATAGAGGGTTTGTTTACTTAGCAGTGATTCCACCCCACCCAGTTGTAAGGCCAGCCCAAGCTGTTATCACACAATAGGACTTGGTGTTTGACCATAACTGCACGTCTCACTCAACAGGCAATCAGCATTTTAATTAGTGATTAAAGAAAAGTCATTGTACTCTAGCTGCTTTATCACAATAGCCTAATAATTTTGTGTTGAATAAATAGATAATGCAAAAGAGAAACCTCCCCTCATAATGTTGTTGTCATTAAGGGCTCTTTTACTCATTTGTGTGTGTATTAAAACACATGACATGAATAGAGGTAATTATAATTACTACAGGTTTTTTAGAAGATTAGCTGACATTTTTTTCATTGTAAACCTTTTCCTTTATAATGCCACTCCAAAATGAATGCAGTATTTAAAAGTTCAGATAAAGGTAAGTAGTGGTGGCTCTGTCTTACCAATGTGAATGGATGTGAATGATTGATTTGCTGTATGCATCACTGGAATTAGGTAACTTGCATCATGACTGTGATGTACCGCGTAATTGATGCAAGCCCTTTCATAGCATTCTGAGATTGAAATCAATATTTATTTGGAGTGCAACAAATGTAATAAGCAGCATTTCTTTGTAAATGTTGCTCTATTTCCATTTTCAGTTTGGTTTTGCAGATTGTTCAGAAGCAGCTGATATGCGTTTTGGTCTAGTTAAAGAATTAGTTAAGTGGATACAAGTAAGACATGGAAAACAATCCAGTCTGAAGCTATAAAGCTATCAGTGCATAGTTATCATTCTCTTTTTAGTGGCGAGATCAACACTTTATTCATAACTTTGTTTGCTTAGTTCTGCAAATATTGTTCATCTGCATATAAAATATCAGAACTGTATGCAACTAAGCTTTGTTATGCTTTTATCTGTACTAATAGCAAATGTCAGTTACTAAGATGTGTAATAGTTGGTAGACAATTAAGGAAACCTCCCTAAAGATGGTCAGTTTTCTTTTTTCATGATAACAAACAGATTAGAACTACCGCATTCTTAAAAGTTGTTTGTTTTACAGCAAGGATGTCTCTTTACCTGGGATGGCACAGTATTTTTTGTTGTTTGTTGCATCTTCCTTTGATTTAAAATCACTCTAACTTTTAATATAGTTGGCCATTTCTAACCCAACAATTATAGGGTGTGGTAGCTAAAGGAATGCTGTCAAAAGGATTATTTTATGCCCTTTGCAAAGGATTTGTACTCTCAGTTTTTATTACCAAGAGCAGAGACTTCCAGATACAGTACTTGTTTTCACTGGTCCCTGCTTTAAGCTGTTGTGTTCAGGTACTAAGGATCTGAGAGCAGTGAGGGAAGGGAGGTTTCTTAGTCCTGTTGCTTTGCTGCTTTTTAAGAGTAAACACCCACTCCATTCTCTCTTGATGCTTAGTAATCCTCTCTGCTGGCATCTTAGACATGTTGAAACAACAAACTCACCCACACCTGACTTGATAAAAGGTGCTGTGAAATACATGCGGTGGCAATGTGCTCCTGGATTTCAAAAGTGGTGTTAGCTCATTTTTGCATGCTGTGTTCTTGAAGGTGTCAGAAACATTGAGTGGTATAAAGGACAGCTTTAAAGCACAGAGTTTATAATATCTTTTTTTGTTGTTGTTCTTGTTGCCCGCCACACCCTTGACCTTCTGGCCCTCCTTCTCTGATAAGATGAGGTCTATGGAGATGTTTATATATCATGATGCTGAAATGGGTATTAACTGCTGTTGAATTCCTGCCTCCCCATTAGTGATCATTAGTGGGATCCCATTTATTTGATCTTCTTGTATTGTATAGAATAAATTCCTTCATACGTCTCTTACAAATAATTCTTGTGTGAAATGCAATTGTATGTTGGGCTGCTATGTTGCCCCTGTTAATGAAATAGTGACGGGTGGAGATTTTTGCTATTTAACAGTAGTAGTGTGTCACTCATTGCTACTACCACCATAACAATAAAATTTTAAGAGCAGATGATATTAAAAAATACTAGAATATGTAATAGTACTGTAATTCTTGTGATAGTTGTTGTAGCTGTGCTTGGCACCATTTTGTGCTTCTCTGTCATGCTGTCTCTATTCTCCCTATCTTGTCATAACTGAAGCAATGTCCTGCTGGTGGAGTTGGCCGGGAGGGAAACAAGTAAAGGAATGGCAGTAGAGGATAGAGGTGGGCTCTTATTTCAGAGTGAGGGGATGGAAGTTTCCTGATGACATAGTGGACAATGATCCTATGTATATACAGGGGGAAAAGAAGAAGTAGAAGCCACTTAATTCTATTGTGTGCCTGCATAACAAAGTTCCCCAGCCAAGGATAGGTTACATGTAGATCATAATTGCCGAACAATTAGATTGTGGTTGGTAAGTGACGATTTGGTAGGAGAAGGGTGAAATATGACTTCTAGGATTCATGGTCCCCTGAACCTCCACTGTCTTTTTTTCCCCCTGCCCAATAAATAATCATATGACAACTGTTCTTTCAATTGACAGTTCATTTTCATATTGCTTAAAGGCTAAGGAATATCTGTTACGGAAAGCAGCTGCACATCTTGCAGGGGTCTAGTGTTGGTAGGTGTACCTTCAATCCAAGGCTGAGTTACCTCCCTCATGAACAGTGTGATCTTTTTTTTTTTTTTTATCAGGAAAGAAAAGTGGTATGAAGCTTGGCCTTATGTTAGTACTGACCATTAACCTGACTCTCGTGGAACTGTATGAGTTTCTGTGCACCTTTCTTTTGGCTTGAGCAGCTTCTTCTCTAACTCTATGGCACTAAAGCCGAGGAAGTCTTCTCTGTCGTCATTATGGTATACTAGCTGTATTATGTAATATGTACATGACCATTACCTCTGTGAGCATTATAAGAATCATGTCACAAAGCTTTCCTAACAATGGTATTGTTAAACCAGTCATGCAGATGGATTTTTCAAATAATGGGTTGGTACATTTAATTCAGTAATCACTTGTGGCAGATCATAGTAAATATACTATTCTCATACTGCTGTAAAAACCTTGATGCTTGTATCAAGTAATATCATGATGCTGATGGAAGACAATGTTTTGACTCTTGATGCTAAAAACCTATTTGCTTGATGACACTTAGCTTTTTTTGTTTGTTTTCAGGGCTTTTTTTTAGTCATTGACTTTTCAATTGAGTGTCATTTAATGGGTGACCTACCTTGTACGCAAGTCTCATAGAGTAGTAGACTTCTTTTGTTTCTTTTTCCTGTTCTGGACTTGTAAAGTTGTTCCTCCTGCTGTGTATTCCTGCAGATTAAGCATAGAGGCAATATGCTGATACTCTTGGAGAACCTTATTTTGGTAGTGGGACGTTTTTAGGGATGTGGTTCTTGCCATTCCTTCTTGAACAGTAAATAGATTAGTTCTAACTAGTGATCTAGCTAGTTCATGCTGAGTTCTAGACCATATTTCTTAGACAGTTGGACCATCCTCGTTAGTATTGACTTGACTTGCTGTGAGGGAGAGAAATCAGTTTTCTTCAGTCTTTGCCAATTTTTATGGTTTCCTTTCCAAAGATCCCTCTGACAGAAAACCTGTGGTGTTTTTGGTAGCATAAGTTGTTAACTACAGAAATTCTTGCAGTTAACAGAATAAGATTTTGAGAACCCTTAAATTATGGAATGTGTTTTATTTTTTTTATTTTGTATTTTTAATAGGCAATATTAATGATGTCATGTTATAAGGCTTTGCACCTATGGTATTTTGTAACAGTCTGTACATATTAGCTCTTCAGAATCCTTTTGCAAACATGCCGATTCCCAGTAGTCTCTTCTCTTTCCAATAATTATTAGAATAGTGTAACTAAAAGAACAGTAGAAAATTACTAAAATAACTTTCCAGTAATTATTAATACAGTCACTGCTTGTCAATGATGTATTATTATCCAAAATTATCAGCAGTTAATAAACATGTTATCCTCCTAATCAAACCTAAATTTTACTGTTCAGCATTTTATTAATATAACAAGCCTAAAAACAGTACAAAATTAGCTATTTACAGATATATTTATGCACTAATAAGTAGTGCATGAATACACTAATTTTAACATTTACACAAATGATTTCCTAGCCACTTGGCACAAAATGTTATTCACCAACTCTAGTTCATTGCTGTTCTCATAGGTATCAGAGGGCCTACTTGGAAATAAGGTTCTTCCCTATGAAATGTATATGCCATGAAACAAAAAAATTGTCTGGTCAAATCAGCTATCACATGACTTGTTTTATTTTGTTCTTACTCTTTTATGCTATTTGCTACATCCCAGCGAAGTGTTAAGTCTATAGGTAACTCATCATTTTGTTATCTACTTTTTTTCCATGGGTTTGGAATTCTTAGTTTCTGACCACTTTTCTTAAGCCAAAGTCTGATGCGAAGTGAGGGGATTCCTTTTGTTAAACTGTAAATCTGTCATCACTCTGTCTTCACTGAAGAATGCATTCATTGTCCCTTAAATCCAGCGATGTCACTGCTAAAGTGCCTTTGTTCACAGTTCATGTTTTAACATGTTGTGAATCCAGTAATATCTTACGACATGTATTCTGCACAAATGCCTTCAGTTATTTTCGGATCTGAATTATCCCACCTCTATAAAATTTATAGGGCTCGTGTTTGCAGAATGTACTCTAATTCTGTAGTTTCTCATTTTACATCCAGTGAGTTTAGATGTAATGTACACTCTGGCAAGGATAACTCTGGCAAGATTTTGTAATCACTATCATATTGTAAACTATCAAATAACGTTATTTTTTGGCAGGCAGTAGTACAACCTTTTTTCTAATCAAGTTTTATAACTTCATAAATGGGAGGTTCATTTCTAGAAGTAGAACCGCAGTAGCTTAGTTGTTACTTGGTTATTTTGATGCATGTTGACAGTTTTACCTGGTTTAAGAATATGCTGAACTAACATAGCGTTGTTGGGAGCAAGGAAAGGGTTCAACTGTGAGTTTCTTGTTTATTATGCTTGATGTTGTTTCAGTTCCAGGTTAGATGCCAAGCAGGTCCTCAAAGGACTCTTCATTCACAGCATATTTGCATAGTGTCACTTCTGAGCCAAATTATCAGTGTTTGCGGAGTAGGCGGTGGGTCTGTTTTTCTGAACTTTTTTTATGAATATATTGTCGTGCAGCCATATTTCATCAGGTGATTGGTGTTTTCTGTTTCACTGATCAAAACTAACTGATCACACAATGAATCTGAGTTGAGCATTCTTGGTCAGAAAACAGTGTAGTGGGAGGAAATTAATTCCAATAGTACATTGACTAGTCGTGTGTGCATGTGGACATTGTGTGGTTGTCTTGTTAGACATGTTTTGTATAGAACTTGCCACAACCCAAGTTTTGATTCTTATGTGCTGTATTACATTTACAGTATTGCTGTACGCTTGCTTAAAGCTGTACCAGCCTTGTGCCAACCTTGCCTTCTCTTCAGGGGGTCTTAACTGTATTTGAGTTACACAGCCTTTCAAGTATACTTGATAAATGAAACTCTGAAGTGAAATTTTTACTGCAGCTTTAAACATATGCATATTGTTAAGCTGTTTGGATGTAAGGAGTTGAACCTACACATTGGGTTTCAGCCATTCAACCAAAGACAGAAAGATGATTGAATTCAGTCTTAAATTTTATAGAACTAAATTTAATGGTGAGTACGATCACACTCTGTGGTGACTGTTTTCAGTGCTGCTTTATTAAGTTATGTAATGGCAAGAGTTCAAACTCCAGAGATTGTTGAAATGGTGTATTTAGAGACTTACGTTAGAATGAAAACACGCATACTTGTTACTGACAAGCAAAGTGCAGAGGTTTTTACCTAGATATCATTGCAGCTGGTGACTCTTATTTAAATAGTTTGGAGGTTTTAGACTTAATACCCTGCTTTTTAAAAATGTTTTAAAATCTCTTCTTATTCCCCAAAGATTTGTTTTCCACTGTTGCGATTAGATGATGACAGCTAGCTGGCTTTTAAAATTGATCAGGAAGTATTCTGGCAGACATTCAGTGTTGTAATAGCACTTTAATGGATATGAGCTATTCACCCAGATCAGACTCAATGTCAAAACAGGCAAAAATACAGCTGTCACTCTGGACAAGAAGTTACACATATGCAAGCAGCTGCTAATAATACTGGAAAGTAAGCTGTGTAATAATGCTTTAAAGGTGCACGGATGCATATGTGTACGTACTGATTCTATATGTAAAGACACCCCTTAACAAATAAACTTGAGAGAAACAGATTTCTCTCATTTTGTGGCTACGGTTGTGTTTAGCAAGGAGCAAAATGTACATGTATGTGCTACTCTTATCTTTGAGAAGGTAGCAACAAGTTCATTAGTGCAGGTGGACTTGTAGAACTGTGATTTCTTAAAAATGCTGTGATCTAATGTGACTACAGTGTAAATTTTACCTTTCAAAATGATTGCATTCTTGTGAATTTTATGCACATTTTGGGGAAAGGTAATTGGATTATCTTGATATAGATAAAAGTACTGATACTTTGCGTTGTTAGAGAGCATATACATACTTACATATTTACTACACACATATATATAATTTAGGTGTGTGTATATATATATACACACACGTGTGTGCGTATATACCATACAACTCATGTTTGATGTAAATGGAAATATTTCAAATGGTTGTGTTTTTTTCTTACATATGTTTACTTATCTGTACCTTCTAATTTTGGAGTACAGAAATACACACTTTGGTTCAGTAGTGGTCAAGAAACTTAAGAAGCAGTGAGATTGGAGAATGTTTTGTACCACATTTTAAAATACTGTAGCACATCTTTTGCCTACTATATCCTATTGCCAAAGCCATTGTCCTGTTGGGACTATATGTGGGTGATAATTATTTTTTTGTGCTTGCTTGCATTACAGAAGTCTGGTTATTTAAATTTATATTTAAGGGACTTTTTCTATAGGGTTTGATGTGTTTCCCCACACTGAAGTAGTATGTAATAATGGGGATATATAGGATGTCCACTGAGAATAATAAATATATTCACATAGCTCCCAAAGATAAAGGGACAAGTTCAGATGTTCTAGGAGGATTAACTTGAGAAGGCCATAAATAGCACTTACATTGTGCTGTTACATAAATGTAACAAATCTTTAATAACGAGAATGTATATGTCTTCAGTTGTACGCTAGACCCCACTTTCCCCACCAATTGTGTTTGGAAAGCATTGGAAGAATGAGCATTCAGAAACTTAAAGATGTGCTCCCTTTTTGTGTGCATCCCAGAGGCATAGGAAGGACTCTGAACAGGCCATTGAAGCAGTCCGTCCTAAGATGGGAAGTCTTCTGCCTGTGCTGAGATCTGTGAGATAGGGATGTCCTTGGGGACAGCAGGTAGAGGTATGCTTGTCACCTTAGATCATTGAAGCACTGAGAGGAGGAGGAATGGGACTAGCCCATGTGCATGTCTTGTTGGCAAAAGTACTTCTGTTTTTTTCCCTCCTGTCATTTCTAATCTACGGTGAAAATAAAAACAAGCATTAGATAGTGTTACATGTGACATGCATACTGGAACTGTGCACTTGATAGGCTTGTCACTGGTCCTCTTTAGTCATGCAGATCTGTATTAGGCATGAAGTTGTGCCTCTGTAAGTGGAGTAAGGTCGTGTTCCATATAGCAAATTTGCATCATGTATTGCTTGCTATGTATCTGAAAGTTGGACATTGGTTGTATCTTTTTGTCACCTTTTCTTGATAAAAAGGAGTTATTTGTGAGCTAATGCGTTTGCATGTTTTGGTAAAAACACCTTACATGTCTGGCTTTTTGGAAAGTAGTGTATTCCAGCCTTTAAAAATATATATTTCTGGAATTACATTGAGCTCAGTTATTTGAAACAGGAATCTCTTTGCTCTAGTGAAATTTTAAAAATAGAATATAAGCAGTATAATACATATGCTGTTGGATTACTTCTTGTTTGTGATTTTTTTTTTGAAGTTAGACTAAATGAGAAGGAAAAACTCTTTAAAATTAAAGTGACCAGAAATAATGTTTGCCAATCTACAAATTGATTTCTTTCTTTGCTCTACAATCTTGTCTCCTAAAAACTTCATTCTTTGATCAACAGTGCACGATGCTCATGTGCTAATGCTCCTTTTCTTTTCTGCTCTCTTGCTGTTCTATGAGCACTCAGAAGAAAAAACACACCTCTGTGCTTTCCTCCCCCCACCCCTGACTTAGACTTTTAGAACTGGTTCCCACCATGGTAACCAAATATGGCTGTGGAATCATGGCAAACTTGCAGCAGAGGCACCTAATGACTTGCTGTGCCTGGTATAAATTGCTCTAACAGCATCCTTCCAGGTTTTCCTCTCAAGGGAGCAAATGCTTTAAAGAGTGACCTTCCTCTGCCCCTGCACGTCAACCTGGAAAGTTTCTATTCGCTATTGAATTCCTGACAAGTAATAGGCAGTACTTAAACCTACTTAGGGCATAAAATGTGAAAGATATGTTGCTTTTTTCCTTTTAAACCAGCATGGTTTTCTTTAATATCACATAAAAAGGACATTATTTGCATTTTAGCTTTTTCTTTGCTTTTTTTCCCCCTTCCTGTACCAAGGGATCCAAAAAGGCATTTCATATTTAAATGCCTCTTCTAAATCTAGAAGATATACAATCTCTTTTAGCCATTGTCACCAACCTTCTAATCCTTGAATTATGCAATACTGAAGAGTTTAGTCCCTCTAATTTTGGAGAGACTAATTGGACACTATGATTTCAAGATACAATACTACAGGTATTACAGATACAGGTTACCATCCTTCTGAAACATCAAGTCCATCAATTTTTTTTTTGTTCTAACAACATCAACAAAAAGTTTATTTTATGTCATGATTAAGGAAACAGGCTGGCTTTTACAGCATGCTTTTAAGAGCATTTGTTCTCAGCTGAGTCTTGCTACTTGCACTCAGAAGAAATCCCAGAAGCTGTTCATAGCCCTTTTTCTTAGTACAAAATTGGAAACTATTAAGATTCAGGGGACAAAATATCATTATAAACCAGTAGGTATCTGTATCATTTGCCCTCCTTTTTTTTTAAACTGAGAAAAATAATGTGCAATTATAGCTAATTACACATAATCCTTAGTAATCCCCCACAAAAAGTACAAATTATCAAGCCATGCAGTTCTTCTCAGGACTTGAGTAGCTTATGTGTCAATCACTTTTTCCATTTTTTAAATACTCAGGTTAGTACTTTCTTTTAAACTGTCTTGTTATTATTTAATGTAGATATTAGTTAGGAAGGAACCATGCTGGAAAAGATAATTAAACATAACCAAGATGATCTTTGCCCTTCCCTAGAAAAATGAACACTTGAGACTTAATGAGACAAGTCTATTATCTTTGGATATTTTTTTTCTCACTCTGGCAAATGGTTCATATAAAAGAAACATTTGTGAAGTGTTTACAGATATTTGTTTATGCTTTGGGGGAATATATTTTCTCCTTTCGTATTAGTTGTTTGAGAGGGGAATTTCTCCCTCCCCCTCAAAGGAACTGTGTGACTGTTTATTCAAAAACATCATTTAGTTTTGGATGTATGCTCTGGGTTTGGTGGGTTTTTTTTGTGTGTTGTGTGTGTTTTTTCTTTTTTTGTTTGTTTTTCCCCACAGGTCATGTAGATTTAGGAGACACTGTAGTAAAAGTGTGCTTCCAGCAAGTTTACTTCTCTAGGGATTAAGTCAACTGTGCAGAACCTTGTTGTGTTCTTGGACTATCTGTGAAAACGCCTAGTGTAGAACTGAAAGTTTCTATTCACACCATTTACTCCAAATATTGTAGTTTGGATGAGATTGTTGCTGAAGTGGCTGAATGTTTTGGTAAAAGCACCTTACATGAAGAAGATGCAATTGAATGCTTTGCACTTCATTGAGTTTCATTTTTTTCTTCAGGTTTTTGTTTCTATATAAGCAAGCAAGCAGCAGTGCAGTTTACTTGTAACACACCCACCTGCCAGACCAATGTTTCTTAAAAGCATGTTCATCCTTTCTGTAAAGGCTTGAGTTTTTTTTGTTAATCCTGCAGTATTTTCATTCTTTATCCAGAGAGGGGTTAGTATTAATTAACACACAAGCAGTATGATCATTTATTTTCACTGCAAGGGCCTGAGGCTGATCCTTTTACAGTCTGTAAATATTAATATATATATATATGAGTGGTTGAAAAGACTCTTGAAGTTTAATTTGTCTATTTACCACCACTATTCCCTAAGGCCTGTATTTTATGCATGCACCTTTCCAGAGGAAGCTTTACTGCTAACTGAGCTCAACCCAAGCCCCTATGTTTATGTGCCCTCCTTCTCGTTCCTGTTCTTTGGTCTCTTGAGGAGGAAACTGCACTCAGACTGAGGTTCTTTAAGTCTTTAATCAACAATTTGAGGGGACTTGAGGGACTTTTAGGGAATGGTACAGATTTGTCCCAGTACCAAGAAATGTAGGACCTAGAACTTCGAGGAGTGCAAAGGTCCTTGGCCTGCCTCGCCCATGCCCACATTAACTGTCCTGTCTTATGGTAGTACAGTTGGCACTCCTGCCACATGCTTCCCCTGCTGTGCAGTATATAGTAGCTTCTGGTACAGACGCTTGTTGCCTGGGCTTCTAGAGAATCCACCCTGTGGTACCAAGTGACTTGATACATTTGTTCGTGCTTAAGGAATATCAGCAGCAATGACTAGCATGGACCTTTTCATAGTATGTCTGAGTCTTAGGTTCCACTTGAGCTCCAATGACAGCAAGTTCTACAGCTATATGTTTTCCCTTCATGTCATAGAACTGCCATGCTGGTGGGGCAAGGGGAGGAAAAGGGTAGTGTGTAAAACAGCTGTGTTACTGAGGTCACTGATCTTCTGATTAGACATGGAATTAAAATTGGGTCTAGCATGGAATAGTCTGGATTGATAATCTGTGTTGAATTACTGTGTTTTGGTTTTAACTTATTGGGATTTATGGTCTGTTCCATATGGGTGGCTTGCAGGCTCAGTTTTCAAGACAGCATGCTAAAACAGCTTAGCCTACAGTTGTCCTAATGATTTGTTAGGTCCTTGTCCATTGAACAATAGCAATCCTCTGGTCAACTGTAAATGGAAAAATTCCTTATTTTGTCCACCGGTATTATCTGGGAAACAGATAACAGATGTGAGATAAAAACGTCTTTGTCACTTTGTAAGGTAAAAAAAGGCAAAAATCTCATTGTCACTTTCTAAGGCAAGAAGTAGCTCTAGATACCAGGACATAGAGGCCAGAAAATCATCTGTTCTTTTTGCCTCTGCTGATGGGGCTGAATTTGCAGCTGCTCTGCAATCTTGAGGAAAATAACCTCATGCACCACCATGCTTTTGGACTTCGAGAGGAGCCTTCACAGGCAGTTTAACTGTACTCTACACATCAGAGGAGATCACAGAACCGTATGATGCTAGGAGTCAGCAGGAATCTGTAGATCTCGCTGTAGATGTCTGTAGCTGGCAGGTGCTAATCCATTGAAACCTCATTCATGGCTTTGTAAGATTTCCATGTCTATAGCATAGCACTGTGGAAGTTTAAGAATTATTGGCAAGTAATAATTATCATGGAATTTAGCAGTACAATTTAGTGATGTTTCCTGATGAGGTGGGTGATCTCTGGCATTGCTTCAGTTAGTTAACCGTAACTTCTGCTTGGAATTTTTTTTCCTCACAGCAGCCTCAGCTGTTCTATGGCAGGCCAGTAGCACACAGATGCACTGCACAGCCACCTTTTGCCCTCCTCTGTCTTAGTGAGGGGCCCTTCTGCCCAGCTTCAGTGTGAGGCAGAGGGAGCATCTGGCCCTTTCTGATTGGAAACTTGCTGGGTAACTGATTCCTTATGCAGAATTAAAGATTCTGAAATAGACCCTGATGACAGCAAAGCTTTCATGAGAGACTTCAAGAAGTTGACACTGATGCCTTAGAACAGTTGAAAAGAAATAATGACGTGGAAGTGAACTAATATAAATAATTTAATAGGAAATCTCCATGCAGTCTCAAATACAGTCATCTTTTGTTCTGAAAATATGTCAATGTCTGGCTACTTTAATAGTATTTTCTAGAGCTTTATAGAAGCTCCACAACTTGTACAGTCTTGTCACCAGAGGAGTACCAGAGTCGCATCATTTCAAAAGAATAGCATTTTTTTTAAAGAACAAATCATATAATGTGACACTAGAGAAGAGAAGGAGCACTTTATCCTTATAGGTCATACTATTTTACCTTGACTATATGTGATCTTAACAGTTTGAGTTGACACTTATAGCAAAAATACAGGAAATTCAGCTTCATAGTGTTGTGGAAGGGGAATTGAACAAAGCTACCCTGTAGTCCATGTAACTTCAGAAACATCCCTCTAGCTATGTTTAAAGCTTTACTCTCTTTAGAAGGAATAAAAATTCAGAGTAGACAGACAATGGATAACACTAAGTGGCAAAATATGAATAGTCATGAAAACGATCCTACAAAAAATTAAGGACTCTTGCTGACATTCTTCACTAGAATAGTCAGAGTTATTTGCATTGTCAACTTGAAAATAAAATAAGAAGGAACATTATTTAAAACCTTTTTGTATGTTTACTATGCATTTAAAATATTTGTTGGGAATTGCAAATTGGAACAAAGTATATTTTTTTGTTGGTTTGTTTTCAAAGTATGTCCTCGATAATGTTTTTCTGGCTTTAAGGCAATATTTGTGTATATTCTAAGTTGGGAAAAAAATAGAGCTAATATTGTACAGTTTGTTTTTTTCCTTAGTTCTCATCTCCAGTCTGGTTGCACTCTAATTTCCATTGTGTTCCCTCTGCTATAGAAATACTTAATGTCAGGAAGGAGATATTTACTGGAATACACGAGTCCAGAATTCATCATGATTCAGTGTGAAATCCACTCGCCCTTTGCTCCCCACCCCCTCTTGAATTGGAATGAAATGTGCCTTAAACTGAAGTGAAATACATCACATGCAGCAACAGTGGGCCCTTGCTTCGCCTCTATTCCTGGTGTGAAATCGATACACTATCTTTCCTCCTGACCTGTTCTGTGACCTCCATTGCAGCTTTCATGCTGAACAGCAATTGCTTTGAACAGTCTGGGTCTGCCACAGCTCACAAATGGTTCTCAGCTTCTGTCTAAAACTGGTGCTGATAACAAAGGCTTGATTTTAAATAATGCTGTTGTAGTCATCTCCTAATTATGAATTACATGAAAGTGCGTGGTCTTCTATTATTAAACATTTTCAACAGCATGTACAGTACACACGCAGCTAGAATCACTCCATACTGAGAAGATGCGGGAGTTTTGTTCCTAAATGTAGGTGATAAAGTTTGTTGTTATGGCAGACTAAATGGCAGAAAATATAGCAAATATTTCACAGGACTGTTCGTGCTGTTTTTCTGTGAAAAAACTTTCTCTTTGACTTCATCACTTGCTAATGTGATACCAATTTTTTATGCTAACACTTGAACTTTCAGAGGAAAAATATATTGGGTGATGTATGCACTGAAAGAAAGGGAACTGTTTATTGAACAAAGATGTTTTAAAGCTGTTGCAAAACTTAGCAAAAACAAATCCTTTGCTTAAGAAGAAAAATCAAAACTGAAGAAAATTTATTCAAAACCTCTGATAATTAAATATTACGAATCGGGGAAAAAATGCTTATTTTTTTAGTGTGATTTACTAGAGGATTACTGAAAGCAAAGAGGAATTGAAGATATAATGGGCATTTATGCTTGTATGAAGATGCCTATTGTGCTATTAGGTAGATTACTTCAACAGCCTCTACTGGCTTTGAAATTAGAAGCTACCTGAATTGCTGGATGAGCATTCATTTTTTGTCGAAATTTTGTGGTAGGAAGCAGGCTATCTACAGATTTCTTATTTAATAAACATCTTTTAATGGAGTATTCCTCTGCCATTCTCTTAAAACTGAAAATGTCACAGTAGCTGAAGTAAAATATCAGCTTTTAACTCAATATAGTTTGCTAAGCATTACTAAATCCTGAGTGATGATAAATGTACTGTCTGGTTTTTCCTTATTTATGAAATTGTTTACAGTGAAATTATCCACAGTAAGTTCAAATACTGCTTTATACACCCTCTTTAACAATACTTAACTATATAAATCAACTACTTTCATTGCCCCTTCATTTATTCATTCTGTTACCAGCTCAGATTTCTTCTTGCATCACTAGAATCTGGGAAAGAAAGATGTATAAAAATGGTGCCTGAATAATACACAGAAGCATAAGAGTAGTTGTGAATCGTTGGTGTCAGATTAAGGATTATGCTAATGAAATATCTTTTAAGTTTTATCTGTTTGGAACACCCCCCAGTGTTTTACTATTATCATCACCTTTATTTTGATGACTTAAGGTGTATAAAACTTGCTCCATTTCCAAAATGTAACCATATCATTGGAATGTAGTTGTTCAAAACCTACTTAACAATGCAGTACTGCTGTCTAGTAGCAGTATATTTACCAAGTAAGTCAAACTGTTGCAAGGTTTCTCCTAAAACATGCCCAGTTTGGCTCCCAAGAATCAGAAAAGTGAATCCAGAATAAATTAACAGGTGGCACTGCTGAGGAGCTTTTTGTTGAAATGCTTTTTTATGTTCTACTGCATTTTTCTCCAAGGCTTTCAGTGCCACCAGCTGTTTTCTCTCCATTAATACATTTAGATTGCCTTATGGTTTTGCTCATTGTTGTTCATGGGGAGGTGTACCTCCAAAAAAAAAAAAAAAAAAAGCCTGTCAGAATAGGTGCATGTCAGCAATAGGCAATCAGAAATTTGTATTTCAACATTAGTCACAGAGACACAGTTACTCCTTTGCATGAATGCCGTTGTTTTGACTTCTTAGTGACATTCACAGTTTTCTGCATAACTCCGGACTTCTTTTCATCAATTTTAAGTAGATCCCTTTCTGTTAAACTTTCTTAAAACGTGCTCTAATATGTTTAATTCATTATTATGAATAGGTACACGTACAAGAGTGTAGTTTCAAGGAATATTGCCATTC
>PPHD01003953.1:2228-29912 GCA_002909625.1 Bambusicola thoracicus | reverse complement strand
GCTTCTCCTGCCTTTATTTCTCAGCAAATTAAAACTGTGGTCACGGCTGACATCATTGATAGAACCACTTTTTCCACCGGGATCACTCACCTGCACACTGCTGCCTCCCAGCCCCCCGTGGGGACACCTGATCAGGGCTCCGGGCACTCAGGGAAAGGCCAGAGGAGGTTTGCTTGTCTGCTCTCTGCACAGCCCTGGGATTCCCTGAGCGTTAGAGCTGAGCACAGCTCAGTACAAGAAAAGTGTTGATTGACATTTTTTCCAGTGCAGGAGTACCACCAGGACGCTTAAGCTGTTCCAGAAGCTAATTTCCTTGCATCTTCTTACAGCTGACTTAGTTCAGCTTCCAAGCCTGGAAGCATATTAAACCTTTGGGTGTTAAATCCAACCACACACCATCAAATTGTTGTTTTCTGTGTAGGTGCGTGGAGGCTTCGGTCAGCGCCTGAGAAATTCAGTGAGGTATCAGACATGCTTGATGTATTCTTTGTATCCTCAGCAGTGTTTCTCCCTGACAGCTTCACAGCAAGGTGCAAAAACGTGGTGTAGCTTTGCCCGAGGTGTTGGGGCTGGAGTGAGAGAAGAGCTCTGTGTCTGGCTCTTTGCAGAGGATGCTGCTCAGGGGCAGCAGTCCTTCCTTCTGGATGGAAGTGAGTGATGTGTGGGGCGGATTCAACCCCAGCAGAAGCTGCTTGGGTAACAGCATGGGATGGATTTAATTCCTGCAAGTGGGAACAGTTTGTATGTGGTGGGGTGTGCTCACTGCCCCGGGGCTGTGGAAGGAGCCAAAGACGTATTTGTGCTGCTTACTGAGGTAGTCTAATTTTTTCCCAATTGAATCACCCTCTTGAGTTAATTCTGTGTGTTCCTAAACTCGCAGCTCTCTGCTCTCCGTGGCAGCTGGAAATTAGCTAGTGGAGATCATGCCTGCCAGAGCTGCTGCGTCTGAGCCTTCCCAGGACTGCAGATGCTGAAGGCAGAGCTTATTTAGCTAATGAAGTGTTGCTGTTGGATATCTCATTTTGAAGAAAAAGAAATATTTCTACTGCTTGGGGGGATTTATTTCAAACCTTATTTCACAGCCCCCAGACCCAGGCCCAGTTTTGATTTGGAGTTTCCCTGTAATCAGATAATGACGACCACAATGGTGCCAAGGTGACACTACCTGCAGTTAGTGCTAGGCTGTTACGCAGCAGAGGCTGCCCGCCTTGCTGCCGTGTGCTGCTCTGTGTGCCAGCAGTGAGGCTGGGCAGGTGAGCAGCGTTTGGGTGTCCCAGAGCCACGCAGCATCCCCAGCACTCCCAGTCCCATGTGGTCCCTGGGCACCCTGACCCTCCTGGCCCAGCTGCTGCCCTCCGGAAGCACAGTGCTGCCAGGTGGGAGCAGCTTGCCCCCAGCTGCAGCTCGGCATGGCGGTGCTGGCACGCGGGCCGGGCCGAGCTGACCATCCCTGAGCCACTGCAGCTGGGTTTGCTCCATGTTTGTCCTGAGCGGAGCCTTTGTTTGAGCGGAGCCCGCGATATCTCTGCTCACAAGGCCCTGCATTGTATGTGGCACAAACAATGTCCCCGCAGGAAGGGCGGCAGTCGGGCTGGGCCGTTCGTGGGGCTGCGCTCCGCCGCCTTCAAAGCATGCTGCTGGGAAGGACGAGGTGCTGGCCACGCTTGGGGGATGCTGCTTTGGAGGTCTCCATGGGAACGGTGTTAACTTGGGCCTCTGAGACCATTTTTGGCAGGAGCAAGAAGGGGCTGAGCTCGTTCCACAGGGAACTCCGTCCTGCAGTTCCTGCCGGAGCTGGAGGGACGCTTTAATGGCTCCTTGCCGTGGGGAGCAGTTCCTGCACTGCACAGGGGGCTCATGTGGAGGGGCTGCAGACTGCGAGTGCCAGACCAAAGCAAGGCCTTCCCCTTCCTCACCTCACCTCCCTGTGCAGCGGTGGCCCCAGCCTGCTCAGCCACTGTTGATGGGTGACATAGATAGGGATGACTGTCTGCAGGAGGCTGAACATCAATATATAGGACCAGATAATGTGGAAGATGCACGCTGTACGCATACTTAAAGAGACACCAAAAACCCTTGGCTCAGTGACAGGTTTAACTCTGTCCCTGACGTTTCCCATCTGCTGGCCTCACCAGTGGGAGACGCAGAGGGACCAGCTCTGCTGTGACATCTGTGAAGCACGTGGACGTCCTCAGGCAGGGTGTGGGGCTGCGGTCACACTCCACCAAGCAGAGCATTGCCAGGTTGTTGGGCAGGAGGGCTGCGAGGAGAGCAGTGGCTGCAGGTGTGGTCGGTGAGGTGAGAGCAGCTGTCCTGACACCACTGCCTTCTCTTTGTTGTACTCAGCCCACCTTTGCTCAGTATTTTTACCAGCGCTCTGGAGAGAAACAAAAAGTGCTGGTAAGATTTGCAGCTTGCACACACACCAGTGCCTGAGACTGTCCTGCAGGCAGAGCTGACCTACTTTGTGCTCGAACACCTTGCGTTGCAGCGGAATGCCAGGACCGGGGATCACCTCCCTTGCCATGCATTTGCAGTGTGCTTCCCAGGGGGCCGTGGCTCAGGAGGGGCTGCAGGACCTGGCGCTGAGCAGCAGTGGGGCACGTGTGGTCATTTGACCTAAGAACGAAGGATGTGATTTCCTCTCCATGCACAGCCATGTGAGCAGCCGCACAATCCCGTGTCCAGTTCACTCAGCAGAGGATGCTGATGCACACAAAAGAGGCTTTAGGAGAGAGCAGGAAGAACGATTTGAGGTCTGGCCAATATCCCATGCGGGGAGGCAGAGCGCAGCAGCCACGAGGCACCAGGCTGGGCCGTAAGGTGGGGGGGCATGCTCATTTCCAGCCTGCCCAGACTCTCAGTGGTAGCTGCTCTTCAGCTGTGCTCACTGACCCCACTCTTGTCTCTCCTCTGTCCTCAGGCACACATTCTGGCAGTACCGCCGGGAGAACCCCCAGACCAGGGTGGGGGAGCCCCCTCCTGACGGGCTGCCTGGCTTCAACAGCGGCGTGCTGCTCCTCAACCTGGAAGCCATGAGGCGCTCCAAGCTCTACAACCAGCTGCTGGAGCCCGGCATGGTGCAGAAGCTTACGGAGAAGTACCACTTCAAGGGTCACCTTGGGGACCAGGATTTCTTCACCATGGTGGGGATGGAGCATCCAGAACTGTTTCATGTCCTTGACTGCACGTGGAACCGTCAGCTTTGCACGTGGTGGAAGGACCACGGGTACAGCGATGTGTTCGATCAATACTTTCGGTGCGAGGGTGAGGTCAAAATTTACCACGGGAACTGCAACACCCCTATCCCTGAGGACTAGGGCACCCCTTCCTCCAGGAGCAGCTGTGACTGCAGCGGTCCCTGCAAGGCTGCGCAGGCTGTGGTGGCCGCACCAGCAGTCCCTCCTGAAGCATGGCCAGCCCAGTCTGTTACGTTCCAGGGACACCCCTGAGCCCTGGCAATCCCTAAAGTATTCGGTTTCCCACTTCCTGTAGTCCCACCCACCCAGAAAAAGGGTCAGTCCAATAGCTGGCACAGGACATACAAGAAACCTGGGTTGGCTCCATGGCTCAGACTGGGATAAGTGTATGGTGCTCCTCTGTGCCGCAGCCCCCGAGCACAGGGACAGCTGGCAGGCCTTTGGTTGACCTTGCTTTGGCACCTTGCAGGGGGTGCTGGCTCCATTGGTGCTGTGCAGCACTGTGTTGTTAGCCAGATTTCAGAGCCAGGCCGTTGGGTTTTGTTTAGGCATTCCTTGGTGGCCCATTTCTGCAACTTATGCAGAGCATCACTCTGCTCTGTCTTGAGAGCAGACACTGTCCTCAGGTCAGCTTTCTTTTCAGCATTCCAGAAAGGCAAGAAGGCTTTAATGACTGAAAAGCTGCTTTAAATTTGTGTTACTTATGAACAAAAATTGAATGCTAGATGAACTTTAAAGCCTTCCACTTGTTCTTCTCAGCAATAAAAGCTTTACTGCCGTATCTTGTCTTGAAAGCATTCAGCGAGCGTGTACAAATCGGTTCATTTTTCTAGCTTTGCCTTTAACCTTTTGTACCATAATAAAGCCGCAGACATAAAACACACTTTGCTGTTTTTCTGTGGCACGACTGCAGTCCTGTGCCACGGGAGGTTTTGCGTTCTTCTTACCATGATTAATAAGTAGCTGATCTATATCTGTTGGGCAGATGAAAATGGTGCCCTGTGTAGCTTATCACCGTGCTTAATCACCGGTCTGTTCGGAGTGAGTGGTGCAATAAATTGTACCCTGCTCAGGCTCTGTGCTTATCCCAGCATGCGTGTGCGAGAGTGGCGGTTGCCAGCAGGGACGGTGGTGCCAACGTGATGCTGTTACAGCCGTGTGTGTGTGTGAAAGCTCCTTCCAGGCTGAAACCCACCCGTCCTGGGTCTGTGTGTCCAAGGGATGGTCAGTGAGCTGCCATCTGCATGTGTGTATATATGTGCAAGAGGGGGACGGGGACATAGTTACGGCTGAACCTACTAATGGCACGTCCAGCATGCTCAGGAGGTTCCTGGTGTCCTCCAGCTGTGCCGTGAATGAACAGGTACTTCTGTTTAATGAGGGAGAGGCTCTCCTCCCTCTCACTGATGTGACGAGGGCAGCAGGCCGAGCTGGGCTGCAGCCCTAACCCTGCACCCTGTTTTGGTGGAAATGCCCCCAGGTTCCTGTTGCATTCTGCAGAGCTCTGCGGCCCTTCTTCCATGCAGTGCTCCATGGAGAGGGTTGGAGCGCAGGGCAGGGCCGCAGCCCGTCACATTGCCTCACGCACTGGGACAGGGCCGTGCTGCCGGGTTGGAACCAGGGCAGTGCCGAGAGCACTCCATTTCATCTCTCTGAACTTGGTGTCATTCAGCATGCGTGAGGGATTGCGCATAGAGCAAACACTATCCCCTGTTGTCCCGTCGGCTTTGCTTGCAGAGCGGTGCTGGAGCTGCATGGGATTGTTTCTCGCCTCTTCTGCGTTTCGTAACGCTGTCAGTGTTTATTCTCTTACTCATTTGTACTTCTTTCCCATTTGAAATGATCAATTGTTGGTATAAACTCACCTAGGGAGCAATTACTGTAAGCCTAACCCAAACAGGCGCTGGGGGTGATCCATTAAGCAATATAACAGCCCTCCCCTGCTCGCTGCTCCCAGAGGATACGGTATTTACTTTTCAGCTCTTTGCTATTCGTACCGAGCGCACTTCGGTCAGCGTGCCAAGAATGACACAGAACATAACAACAGGCTTCAGCCTTAAGATGCAGTTTCTGACTTTGCAAAACAAAAAAGCCAACCTATTATTTCCCCCTCCTCAGCAATGCCCGCAGTGCCCCTCTGCAGCACAGCGAGAGGGGCTCCTACCCACCTCACCGCCTTCAGGAGAGCAGTGGGTAACCTTAACTCTGCCCCAAGAAGGAGCAGACAGAGGGAGGAAAGAGGTGCTGGGGGCAGTAGGGCTGGCACGTGGCGTTTTTCCCTTCACACGGGTCTTTGCCAGGTCTCTGCACTGCTTTCTGAGGTTGCCCTTAATGCTTTTTTCTCCCTCGGATAGGCACCTGGCTTGGGGATATTTCAACCGGGTTATATAGCAGCTCCGTCTCTTACCATCACGAGCCTCTGTGGCTTAATTACTAACTGCTGACAAATTGCTGCCTGGTTCTGTTATTCTTTTCAATGCTGTCAGGGTTGGCTTTGTGATACTCGCTTGCTCTGGAACTTATTTATTTGCCAAGCAGCTGCTAATGGGGGAAGCACTTTGAGCAAATTACATCACGGCGAGATTTCATGGGCATGAGCTTCATTGTACCTAAAATTTCCGAGTTAATTGAGGCACTTTGCCTGCTGGGCAGCAAAATAAGTAAATAAATAAATAAAAGGAAAACTGAGACAAAGCGGAGTTCAGAGATGCCAGAACTCACTGTGCTCTGCAGGGTTTGTGCCTGAGATCAGAGGTGCTCAGCCATCGTACAGCAGTGATTTGTCACCCCGATGGTGATGGTCCTAAAGCCGGGCACGGCACGGGCTGCACGCAGAGCCGTGGTTGTGGGGTCCCATGTGGGGAATCTGCCTTTATCTCCTGCAGAGCGCTTTCTCTGAGTGTGCTTTGCACATATGGAAAGGCTCGGGGCCTTCTTCAGAACATATCCCTCCTTTGGAGCTGGTCAGGAACACAGCGAAGATGTGTACCTCCGGGTATGCACTGAGGAGATGGGGGAGTTTTATTCAGAGTACTTATAAAGCACCAGCAGCAGTAGAGAAAAGATACAGAGGCACAGGGATGGAGCCCCTCAGCTCTGGACCAGAGGGTGCTGGGGATGTCAGGGGCATTATGTAGCATCTCTGCTTGGTAGTTTTGGAAGCTGTATGTGCTGTAGAAAAGGCAAAGGTGTCCAGCAGCAATTTCTGTTTGGTCATTGGAAAAGATGTGCTTGCCAAACGCTGCTCAACGCACACAGCACCGGAGCAGAAAAGGGACAGCAGTGCCCAGAGGGCAGCGGGCTTGGGGAGCGCTCACTGGGAACGGGGAGATGGCTGCAGTAAGGTGAGGAGAAGTGCTGGTGCTGTGCTCTGAGGGCACAGCCTGGCAGTGGTGCCAGGAAGGAGCCCCACAGCTCAGGTGGGTGCACTGTGCAGGTGGGGATGCTGCTCCCAAGCAGAGCTGGCCTAGAAGGAAAAAGCAGATGGGGAAATGTCCACTGGGCTGAGCATGCTGTGCCTGCCCCAACACACTGCTGGGTACGCTCTCAGAGCAGCACGCACCGCAAAGCAGGAAATACCAGAAGTCAGCACTATTAAAGCAAACGCATCGATATAGGTTATCTTGAGACTTTCACTTGTAATCCTCAAACATTTTTCAGCAGATGCCGCTCAGTGTCTTTCGCCTGCCGTCACTGCGGGGAGGTTTTCCCAGTGAAGAACAAAGGTGATAAAAAACGCACGGAGTGTTTGATCTTCCTCTTCCCTCAAGAGCTGTATGTAGTAGGATGCATTATCGCATAATAATAGGGGGAACATTGAAATAGCACCGGGGTGAGGAGGGAGTGCCAAGGCTGTCACAAAAACCAGCGTTAATGAGTACGTGTGTGTCAGCTGATTCTGGGCAGGAGCAGCACCAGGCGGCTGTGTGCCCGCAGCACCCCCTGGAAATCACTTCCCCAGCCACGGGGGTGCTGCCGTATTGCATCCTGCAGCCCCTGCTGCCCAAGGGTCCCTGCAGCCCGTGCTGGGGAAGTAGCAGTGCTAGAATGAGAACCCTGCTGTCCCCTGAGTCACATCTGGGGCAGGACGGGAGCTGGAGCCGCCACCGAGCTCCCAAATCAGCAGGGCAGGAATGCTGTGGGCAGATGGGAATTATACGTGGCGGTCTCAGCTGCATTTATCCTTCTTGAAATAACTCTGCTTCTTGTGGATCAGTTGTTTGAAAACCATAATTGATACCCTCTGCGCCCTTCATAGTTGCCTGTAAAATACAGCCTCGTGGAGATGCAAGAGCGGGCGTGAGCTCGACCGGAGGTGCCCGGGGCTCAGCACAGCGATGGGATGGAGGCAAGGAGAGGAAATGTCTGTCCAGCGCTGCTGCTCTGCAGCTGGGAGTGGGCACTGGGCAGTGCAAGGGGACTTGGGCACGGCTCCTCGTGCACACAGTCCAAGCTCTAAGACTGACAGTCGTGCTCATTCCCCCAGGCTCCAGATTTGAGGAGCAAGGGGCGATCCACTTGTGTTGCCCGCAGAAGCCCTACAGCCGGGCATCCCGCTGTGCCGCAGCAGTAGGGCCCTCTTAGTTACGGTCCCAACTCATTTGCTTCTAATTTCTCCTTCAGAGAACAGATGTTGCAGCCTTTTGCACATGGAAGATCAAACCGCGTTATTTTTAACCAGGTCTCATAAAGAGGAGGAGCATCGGGGCTGTGATGAGGAGCTGAGTGGAGCTGAGTGCGGGGCGGCGTGGGGTGTGAGCACAGCCTGGGCTGCACGGCACAGCAGCAGTGGTGGCACGAGGGGCAGCACTTCTGCTGAAATGATAAACGAGGCTGCAAATGATAAACGAGCGAATGCCAAGGTTGGTAGCACAGCAGTAATTAATCACCACGGTCGTGTGTGCAGTGCTGGATGTCAGCTCCAGAGCCACTCTGAGCGCAGTGCCATCCCACCTGCCTGCTTAGGCTCAGGGCAGCTGTCCCGGGACGGGGTGATGCTGTGCTCCCCACATCCCCGCTCACTGCCCGCCCCGCAGCCCCGCATTGCACACCAGGAAACACCTCTGAGCTGGGAACTGCCAGAAGAGCTCTGCAGCTGGCAGGGCACGCAGACAGCCGGCCTGTCGGGGCACGCCTCTGTGTTCCCAGAGCCAAAAACATGAAATCTCCCCTGTCATCCCGAATTCTTTTGATGATGAGAGGAGGCAACTGAGAAGTTTTGTTGCACAACCTTCAAGATCAAATGGTAATTTATTTTGAATGCTCTTTGTTTCCTTGCACAACACACGGGCTCGGCAAGTAGCTGGAAGCAAACATTCCTCCTCGTTTTGCTCGAGTGTCGTTCGAGCGGTGTCCCACAAGCTTAGCATTAACATTATCAGCTGCAAGCGTTGTTGGAGCTCAAACCATTCGCCTGTGGTCTGTTTTTATATGCTGAAGCATTCTTAATGCAGTCTCGTTGCTGCCTGGGAAAGAAACCAGGCGGAGGTTCCTTCTCCTCTCCAACTGCTGTAACAAACAGCTGTTGGAAGCGCTCTGCAGCGCGGCTCAGCGCACTGTTAGGACAGCATGGAAGGAAAGCTTCACGCGGGCTTTCACGCCAGGCTGTGTTGTTCCCATCCCACCTCCTACGCGGAGCACCAGGTCCCCTCCTGCACCTCTCAGCGTTGCTCTCCGGTGGTTTCTCCCACTGTGTTGGCTTTCTCCTGTTCAAACAAAGCAGGTTATGTAAGAGCTGTGTCTTCAGGATAGGCCCCTGTGCACAGCAGCCGGCTCCCAGCAAAACAGAACTGGTGTGAGCAGAGGCTCGCTGCGTCACCTGTGCTCACTGGGAAGAAATTTGGATAGGCCAGAGATCTTCGGTCAACACACGTTTGATGATGGATGAAAAGATTGCAGAGAGCCGTGCGAGCAGCAATAAGTGCTTCTCAGAAAGGGCAGCCAATCCCAGAGGCCTCCGCTATTCTCCCCTTCAGAATGAGGGGAGGTGAAATTACCTGCCAGCTCCTCCACCGTTCAATCCTGAGAGCTGGAGGGCGATCCAAGGATGTGGTGCTGACTGTGCTGATGCCCGAGAGCAATTTCAGCACCCAAGAAACTCTTCTCTTGTCTTTGCATCGGGAATCTTTGGATAGAAATCAAAGAGCAAAAGTAAGTCACCCAAGCATTGGAGTGGTTCAGAGCCCATTGCTGGCCAATGCCTGGGCTGCACCTGAGCAGATCCAAGGTGAGGCCATAGCAGGCTGGAGAACCTTCTTGATTAGGTAGATCAGATGATCAGCATCTTTAAGCCCCATACTTGGGTATTTTGGGGTCTGGGCATCTTCTGCTGCAAGTCCCAAACATTTGCTCCTGTTTTCCAGGCCATGCCACAGCTGGGTCCCACTCTGCACAGGGGATACTGCATGAGGAGAGCATCAGCTGTGCCTGCAGCATGGATTTATGCTCACCATCTCTGAACCTACAGCTCCAGAGGGAAAAATGATAGCATGAAAGAATAGCTGCTGGCAGCTTTTGCATCAGCCAGAAGGAGGCATGAATTATCTCCAGTAGTTATTGGCCATGTTTATGATGCAGAGGCTTCACTCGAGATGTGGTGAGACATGGGCTCTTTACACATTAAATGTTAAAAGGTAGGATCGGCTTTCACAGTAATATAAGGCTGGTGTTTGTTCCTGCCTTACTCTTGCTTCCTATGTGTACCAGAGGGGATATGCCATCTTTGGGAGGCTTATCATTGTTAGACTTCACAAGAAGAAGGCTTTAAGCAGTCCCATCATTTTCTGTGGACTGCCTTCATTCAGCACACAGCCCGGAGTGCTGGGTGTCCTTCTGCCTGCCCTGCAGTGAACAGGCAGCTTCGGGATGTGAGCGAGTGCGGGAGGGTGAGAGTGCATCTCTCATGTGCGCCTTTCCCTTTGCTGTGCCCAGGCTTCTCACACCCAAGGTCAGCCCCACAGTCCGTCCTGGCCCCACTCCTGGAGCACAGCGGCTGTGACCTCAGCAGCAGCGCTTCCTGGCAATCAGCAGCCAGCCCGGCTAATCAGCACTGCAGGGCCGAGCCCGCTGCCGGGAAGGGTCCACGCATGAGCTGGTGCTGGGAAGCACCATGGGTGCTCGCCAAGTGGGCCCCTGCAGGGCAGGGAGAGGAGGGGAACGCGCTGTGCCCCAGGTGGGCGGCAGCGAGGCCATCCCTGTGTCCTGGCGTCCTGCTCCTGGGCTCCTCCATGCTGGGAGGCAGTGGTGTGAGGTGTCACGGCGGAGCCATCACGGTGAGCGGTGGCAGCGGTGTGGGGTCCGCCAGCAGTCAGCCCAGCCTGTACCTGGGGCTGTACAGGGAGCTGCTGCAGCGCCAGCGTGTAGAGCCTGCGGTCACACGCGGATGACAGAGAAGGCAGCGGCCACCGCCAGGCCGTGTTCATCACCCACCTGTAATCGTTTTTAAACATGAGCTCAGCTGCTCCCCATTGGGAGCTTGTGTTCGTTTCCCTTGGTGGGTCTCTAATCATGCTGATAGTCACCCTCTTAACCACCCTTCTGTTTCTGGCATGCATGTCAAAGATGACAGGATATTCATCAGCCAGGTATTCTTTATTGCTCTCTGTGATTTATTTTCTCCCCAGCAACCAGAGCTGCAGTGGTGTGAAATTTCAGGTTGGATGTTAAGAAAAGCTGCTTTTTCCAGCAGAGTGGTGGTGCGCTGGCACGGGCTGCCCAAGGAGGTGGTGGGGTCACCATCCCTGGAGGTGTTCAACTACGGAGATGTGGCACTGAGGGCTGCAGTCAATGGGCAGTATTGGTGGTAGGTGGCCGGTTGGACTGGATGACCTTAGAGGTCTTTTCCAACCTTCGTGATTCTGTGATTCCATGACTATGAGGAGTGAGGATCAGCCCTCAGCTGTGTCAGCTCCAGCTCTCCCTCCCATCTCGCACTGCCAAGCACCGTACACGCGCTCCTTCCACCAGCGCCATCACGAGCTTGACCGATACGGGCATATTAATAACACAGGAGCCAAGATCTCTTTTCCATAAAGCTTCACTAATTGACACTGATTACATTTCCTTACTTCGGGACTGCATCCATCAGCCCTGGTGGCCGCCGTCCCATCCCTCGGTGCGGCTGGGTGCCAGTGGGGCTGCACTGACGCGGGACATCCTGTTTACTTGCAGGCGGTGATGGCAGATCATCATCCCAGCACCTGGGGACACCCATTAGTCGGTTCCTCACCCACTCCTTTACACTCTGCCATGTGTCAGAGCTGCTGATTTGAAAATCCGAGCTCTGCAGCTATTGTTTAACCTCTTCCTGAAGCCCTCGTAGGGTGGGAAGTGTCTTACAGCTATTATATTTTATAATGCGCTGAATTGTTTGGCTTTTGCCCTCCAAACGCTGAACAGAAATACTTATTGAGTACCTCTCCTTTTGACGGGATTCGTCATCCCCTGGATACTCTGGCAGAGGCTTCTTCTTGTGCTCACTGCTCCTTCCCTCAGCACAGTGTGCTCCCCTGTGTTGTAAACTCACGCCCTCCATCCTCTTCTATTTGGGCAGCTGCCTTACCGCATGAATCTCACGCTCAGATGGACACAGGCACAGCCCCGCACTACCAGCCCGCCGCAGCCTTTTGTTCAGCACAAGAGCAACGTGATGCTCTGCTCCCTGCGGAGCCCAAGTTGGGGTCAGTGCCCCTCCCCGCCCCGCTGGGACACCTCCAGGAAAGGCGTTCGGCTTCCAGCAGCAGGAAGAGCACACAAAGAATGTAGGAGTCATCACCCCAGCTGCGGGGAGCAGCGTTACAACCTGGTCATCTCTAGCTCACGTGCACCCTAATGGAGGCTCAGGCCTTTTATCCGAGCGCAAGCGATGACAGCTTGGTTAGCTCGTGTTTGCAAAATCGCCCTCCACGCACAGCCCGCAGGGCAGGGCGCAGGCAGGGACTTCTCCTTGCCATGGCTCCAGCAGCACCACTGCTGGTGCACCTGAGCAGCTGCCATCGGAGCAGGCAGGCTGAGGCAAGATGCACGCAGCACTTAATTCCTTCTCTGCAAATGATCGACTCGGAAACTTGCTTTTTAATCGCATGCTCTTTGAAGGAGGCCACTGCGTGGCTGAGATGTGAAGGTCAGCGTTTGTGCCACCTGAGAGCTGTGCTGGCAGCTGTTTGGGGAGGCTGGGGAATAGCAAGCTCTATGGCCACGCTCACACTCCAGCAGATTCATAGGCTGCCTAATACCCCAACCACCCGTGCCAGCCCTTCCACATCCACCAGCACATCCCAGGCCACATGCAGGGAGCAGTGAAGCCAGGGCTGCCCATCATCAGACAGGTGTGGCTTGCCCCTTGTCCCCATCATGCCCCGAGGTGCTTCCAGCAGGACTAAGAGCTCTGATGCTGCATTTGCTGCTGTCTCACTGGGCTTGTGCGGGGGCTGACTCAGCATGAAGAAGGAAATAGGAAGGCACCCACACATCCCAGAGCACATAGTGCTGCTTCCTGGCCTCAGCCCCATGCCCTAGAAAGCTGTGGTGATGAAGGTCTGTAGGTATGAACAGCACCAAATCAGCTAATGCTAAGGTGATAGAAGGCAAAGCTGGCTAGCACAAGGGCTTTTCTGCCCCAGGCAGCTGTTAACAAGCAAGTATAGATGACAGCTACCCCAACACCCAACCCTAACACAACTCACCTGTGCATTGCCCTACTGGCTTTTTTATTGGGCATCCATGGGCTTTGGTCTGTGATTCACCCAGCTGGTCTGGCCAGGCTATATAAGTATTTCCAGCAGTCACAAGAGCTGCTTTGCCTGTGAGGAAGTAAAAGGTTTTCTGTTTATTGCACTGCCCAGTGCTTGGTGGCCATGACCTGCCCTGGCTGTGCCCAGGTGCGTGGCAGGGTGGGGTGCTACAGTAATACCTGTCTCCACCAGCATTTCAGAGCTGGCTCATTGGGAGAGGCATCAGTAATTCGGGTTTAGGGAGCCAGAAACCTCTGGGGCATTGGAGGAGCAGGAGGGAAGCTCTGGGGCAGGGCGGCAGTGCTGGGAGTGGAGATAGGAACTTTCTGCCTTCCTAAAGTAAGGAAGGGAGATCTGAGACTTCCATTGCAGACTCTGAGGCTGGGCCATGCTAGTTCTTGAGTACTTATAGCTTATCATTCCATCTTCCCTTTTCTAGGGGGATGCTAAAGACCTGCAGTGGCAATAGGACCCCCCAGTTGCTGGTAAGCTGCTTGACCTTTGATCCGTTTCATTTTGGGAAAACCTGCAAGGCATTTTGTTGAAGAGCTTGTAATCCTGCCTTGTGTGTCTGTGCTCTCCGCCTGTGCCTGCAACATTTTCCCTTTGCTGTTGAAGGCTTGCTGTATCAGCAAGGCAGCTTTCCTTCTGGACATCCCCCCTCCCTCACCTTTCTGTGCCAGGGGCTGCTGCAGCATTGGAACAGGTAACCAAAGAGGTGTTTGTGGGGGTCCACGTGCTTAAGCACCTCCACAACGCAAGTGACTTGTTCCAGTGTTTGTGACAGCCCTGCAGAGAGCAGGAGGTTGGACCAAAGCCCTCCAGAAGTCCTTTCCAGCCTGTCCTTCTCATTGCTGTCTGGAACAGGACTGTGATTTAGTGGTGCTCATGCCATCGTGCTGCAGGACAGCCCGATTTTGAGGACTAAGGGGTTTCTATGAGTGGCGGCCCTGTATCATGTCTTCAGTTTCTACTTCCCTGTACCAAACCTCTCATCCTTTGCATCATCGTGCTCTCAGCCTGACCCTGCCCTCATGGTGCTTTAAGGTGCTCCTGGTGCCATGGCTGCCCCCTGGGTGACTCAGGTGGTTGACATGAGCAGCACGTGCTCTTTGCTTTTTAAAGCACTGTTAACTCTGTCATCTGCTCGTCATACCAGGAAAGGCTTTTCTAGGTGTTCAGTTACTGGTCGAAGAACTAAATTAGGCAATACCAGGAAATGATCCCTTGGAGCAGCTCATAACAGCCAAGTAGCATCTTTAATCCAAATAGCATCTTTTCTTTCCCGTGCTTCGAAATTGGGGCGAGCATCTGTTTGCATGCAATGTTTTCCCTCAGAATGTCAGGTGCCGTTAAATACCTGGAGGAAAATGGATTAGAAGGGATCAGCCCAACTCGTCAAGCAGGGCTTCAGACCTTCCAAAAAACATAAGACAGCTGGTTCACAAACCTCTCTGGGTGGCAGAGTGTGATGTGCTGGGACACCATCTTGTAGATTTAGAATAATGGAATGGCCTGGGTTGAAAAGGACCACAATGAGCATTTAGTTTCAAGCCTCCTGCTATGTGCAGGATCGCCCTCATCAGACCAGGCTGCCCAGAGCCACATCCAGCCTGGCCTTGAATGCATCCATCCACAGCCTCCTTGGGCAACCCGTTCCATGAACAGGAACATTTAGACTTGGCTGTCTGGCTGTGGGAGGAACTGGTGGCACCTGGGTGTTCTTGCCCTGTCTGATGGGGCTGTGTGAGGGTCACAGCCCCTGTGGCGTAGGGCCTCTGGGAATCAGACCCTGAATGAAAAAGCCTCCTGCGGTACAGTTTGTCCCTTCTGTGTCAGCTCCAGTGTTCCATGGAATAAACTGCATGAGCATGGCCCCAGTGTCGATGTAACATGATGAATTATGTAATGCTGTGTCACAGTTACGCATTTATGAAAGAGAAGTAGGGCAGGGAGCTGCTGGAGAAAGCAAGGGCTCCTGGGTCAGCAGCCCCATGGCCCCGCTGCTGGCTGAGCTGTGATTGCTGCAGGCTGCCTCTGTGTGTGTGTCCTGAATGCCAGAGTTCCCTGCAGGACCCGTGGGTGCCTTTAAGGCCCGTGTTTTCCTTAGGGGTGGAGGAAGAAGCTGGCAGAGAGCTGGCAGGTGGTTGCTGCAGGTAGCATCAGCTACTGGACAGCATATAGCTCAGGTCAGGCTTTCTGCACCCTCCAGCTGCAAAGCTTCTCTCAATGCTTTCTTTAGGAGTGCACCAAGCACTTTTGTCCCATCGCTCTCACCGTGCCAGGAGAAGAGTAAAGGCGTCATGGTTTCTGCAGGCTGTCAGCAGTGTGCAAAAGAGGTGCAGGGGCTGAACCACACTGATGGGTTTGGGCAATTCAGAGCCCGCAGGAAGAGCCGGGGAGGGCTGTGCTTCATCTCTGCTGCTCCTCCAAACAGAAATGAAAAAAACAGGAGGAGGGGGGAGGGGAGGTGGAGAGCGAGAGGAGAGAGGGTGAGAGATCTGGTACAGTGTGAGCGGTGCTGTCGGAGCAAGCTGAAGCTTTTAGACCGAAACGGTGCTGGGGAGTGCTGCAGAACTGGAAATGGCTTTTGAATCTTTCTGTTACGTTTACAGTAAATGGCTGAGATACCTCTAATAGTGAGGAAGGAGCTGGCTGGCTGGCCGAGGCTGTGCTGCTGCAGGGCTTGCTGCAGTAGCGGTGCTGTGGTCCCCAGGGGCAGCAGCATCCCACCCACTGCTCCTGGATGGGTGCCTGGGGCAAACGCTGCAGGAAGCACATTGCACAGGACTGAGATACCCGAGATAGAAACCAGTGCCTGCGCTGGGAGAAACTGGGAGCTGGTGTTCTTTCCCAGCAGCACTGGGCTGTGCGTGCAGTCCTGAGGCCAGAGGAGGAGGGCTGACCGCAATGTTACACACATCACATACCTGCCACAACCCTCTGCACGGGTGGGGAAGAGGAAGTGCTGCCCAAGCTCACTGCACACTCAGGGAATTGCCCAGAGCCCAGCAAACAGGACCTGTTTCCATCACACAGAGGTGCTACACGAGTGTTGTACACACGAGCACTCATGGTGATGGAAGAGGTCACTCTGTTGGCTGTGTTGGATCAAGTCCTGAGAGCGTCCCTTCAGGGTGGAAGAGCCTGAGCGACGCTGTTCCTTTTCTGACTCCTCCAAAGGCCATCAAAGTCCTCCAGGTAAAGCAAGGAAGTCAGGACATGGCAGCTCTAATGTAAAACTGTGGGAAGAGGAGACAGCTGCTTTAAAAAGCAACCTTTGCAAGGTCGTCTCTGAGCAACACAGAGCAGCAGCACAGAGCTCGAGCACTTTTCTGCAATTCAGCTTGAAAAGGCTGCATCTTGCCCTTCCTTTATGGGAAAGAACACATGTGATGACAGGTCCCCGGAGCTTTTATTTTGAAGCCAAATGCTTAGAGTGCATGAAGACAGCAAAAGCCTTTTCCTTCAGGCGATACAAATCAAATAAATGGAGACGCTGCGCTGCAGTTCTGTGGGGCTGACTTGCACACCATCTGCACGTGTGTCTGAGCATCCATAGTGCAGCCCTGATGGGAGGTGCTGGGTGCTGTCAGCAGCCCTCCTGCCCCACGTGTTTCCTACCTGCTTGGGGCCGGGGTGTCTGCCCATAACTTGACTTTGTCACGCTGGACAAATGTTCTTCAATGTAAATTGAATTGTAAGCTACGCTAAAGGCAAGAGAAAAAAAAGCAAGTGGATTTTGTAGCAGCTACAGAGCTCTTATCTTCTCATTAATGGGACTTTACAGCTGTCACATAAGTGATCCATTTCCCTGCAAATAGAACATTTTCTGTACAGATAACACTTCAAACGTTGCAGGCTGTATAACAGGGGAGACTTGTTTCTAGCTAAAGCCATCCTTCCCTTGGCCGGTGTGTTTTGTGCACGGGCCGCCTGCCACAGCCAGCAGTGGGCCGTCAGGGGCCACCATGGTCTTGGGGACCAGAGCTCTGCTGGTGGCACTCAGCTGTCCCATCCCCACTCAGTCGCTGGCTCGAGGTGCTCCTTCCCCAGCCGTGCGGCCAGGAGCTGCTGCTTTGTTTACCCACATCACAAACAGCACAGGGGAGAAGCTTTCATTTAAAGCCCTTGGAAATGAGAGGGAGATGAAGGAAGGCTCGGTGCTGTTGGCATAACACCAGCAAAAAGAAAAAAGCATTTAATCCCACAGCGATCGGCTGCTACGTCTCCCCCATCTGATTTACAGGGCCAGCGCGATGTAGGCTGTGAAATAACCAGCAGCTCTTCTTGTCCCCCTGCCCAGCTCCTGCCAGCTGCTGTGAATCACTCCCATCTCCCCGGTTCTGCTGGAGGCGTGGGTCCCTGCCCAGCCCTGCTGCAGGACGTGGCTGTGACGGTGCCACCCTGCCCGCCACTGACTCATGGCGCAAAGCGAGGAATGCTCAGCCCAGGACAGCTGTGCAGCCTCTGGCCGTGCCCAGCAAAGCCCATCCTGGTGCTGTAGGGCTCAGAGCTCCTCGGTGCGTCTCCCTCGTGCTGCTTGGACTGGGGCCAGGCGAGCTCTTATCTTCCTCCCCACCGCAGGCTGTGCAGGCTCACGCTTGCTGCTGTCTGAGGAGCTGCTCTCCATTTCAAAAGAAATCAAGCCGGCTTTGTTTCCCAGCCCCAATTAATCATCTTTCCCAACTCTTGTTCTGGCGGCCATCTCCATGTGGCCATTCAGGCTCAACCTGGCCTGGCTGCAGCCCAGCTCCTTGGCACCACCCCTTGGTACTTCGGTCCCATTGAGTGCTCGCTGCTGTGTCCCCGTGGTTCTCACGTGGAGCCGGAGGCCGGATGTCATGGAGAAGGGTCTCACCCTGGTGCTGAAGAGTTAGTTAAGTGGTGGCTGGCACACCGTCCTGCTGTCATTTGTCAGCCTGGACGCACGGAGTCGGTGGAGAAAAACAGGCAGGGTAATTTCCTGGTTTAAATGAATTTCAGAGACCACCGCAGGAAGGAACTTGGGAGGTGTCCAAAGGGTCACCAGGCCATGGAAAAACACCAGGCAGGGGAAGGGGCAGGGGAACGGGGACTTGAATTTTCCTGTGCCGTTGCAGAGGTGCTGCTGCCGTTGCGCTTCCCAGTTACGTATCCAGCATTAGGAATTTAGAATGCTTGCAGAGTCGGGCTGTTGAGGGATCAGCCAGCTGTGCTCACACGGCCCTGTGCCTCCACAGCCTGCGGGATGCTGCAGGGAGCTGTGGCAAGGGGCTGTGCGTGGCTGCATCCGAGGCCTTATGGGTGCTTACGGCCAGCACCGAGTGGATTTATCATCCTGTTCGCGATGCGGGAGGTAATAGAATAAAAGCCTTGTAGACAGTATGGAGCTTATTATTTCGAGCTATCATCAAGCTCAATTGAAAATCCTCATTTCAGAAATGCCTGAGCGAAAGCCTGTGCTGTGTTAAAGGCTGAGTAAGCCTGGCTTTTCATACATTCTCTCGCTATTTCCCTCTCTCTCGTGATATAATTGCACGGTTATTATCTAAATAGCTTCATCATCAATCGCTTTTTATAGGGTTTGAAATCCGTGGAAAACGCAGCACGATGATAAAGGGCTCCATTTGCTGTCCAGGACTGCCTTTTGTGTGTAAAGAAGCTGTGAAGCACACGTGGGAATCCTTCAGCACAAGTGGTGCTCGCAGATGGGTGTCTGTAGGCTCTCACACCAGGTCCATATGCATGAGCTTGCCTTTCATGTTGGCATCGCGCTGCAGTCTCTCTGGTTCTTCCTTTTCCATACGGAGGAGCCCTCCTTCCACATGGAAATGCTCTGTCCATTCACACGTGCTCACCCATGGCTGAGTTCTTGAGTCTGGGCTGTTTCTGAGGCCTGGGCCTTCAGCTGGAGGAGGCAGCTGTCTCCTGGTAACCTGGAGCCTGAGGTGGCTGCGTGGATGCTGGGAGTTCTGTGCCGACCCACACCAAAGTGCCTGGCCGCCTTCCCCCTCTACAGCAGAGACAAAACCCATGGGAGCCCCAGCACCGGGCTCCTGTGGCTGTCACAGGGCAGCTCCACGATCCCACAGAGTGTAGGAACGCAGGAAGTCGGGAGGGAGCCATGCAGCAAGGTTTTCCTCGTGGCACCTCAGAGGAAAGCAGGACGGACGCTTGCAATAACTTGCAGTACGGAGCTTAAGGGCAGCTTCAGCATCTTGAAAGGGAGTGAAGTAATTTGTGGTATCCATCCAGTGCCTGCGAATGGAGCTCTGTGCAACCGGGAGAGACACGTCATTAATGGCACTGAGAAACCGCTTGGGGAAAACCTGCACGGATTGATCTGCTGCTGCAAGCAAGATAGATGCTGCTGTCCCTTCACAAGGGGCTGCATCTGCGACAGGCTCCTGCTCAGTGCCTATTAAAGATCCCACTGAGACCTCCCTGTTTATTTATGCTAACGCTCCTGGGGCGCCGGCTGTGCTCTGTGCCATTTCTTTCAGGCTTCTCAGTGGGCAGAGCTGGAATTCAGCGTGCAAATGCCCACAGAAAGCCATTCGTCTTACTGCTGTGCTGGTGAGACGACACAGAAGCGTGGCTGAGGTGCGGAGAGCTGCACTGCAGATCCACCACGTCTAGACAGAAAATCAACCCGGTGCCGGGGGGACGTGGCAGGGAGAGCTGTGCGGTGGAGCCGCTTTGCAGGGCTGTCACTTCGACCTGTCTGTGGGGCTTAGCGGGGGTTAACCCACGCTAAGGTTTAAACCTTTACCTGCCGTAAGCTCTTAAGACCTCTTTGGTGGCCTCAAGGAGTCATCTGCTGAGCGGCTCAGGGCGCTGTGAGAGCCTCACGCTCCCTGGGGAGCCCCGTGGTGCCGCGTCCTGGAGTGCTGCAGGGGATTTGTGCTGCGTGGTGCGGCTCAGCTCCTTTCTGTCCCAGTGGGACGCCCTGACACCGCATCTCGCGAGGGCCGGAGCGCCATGTGGTGCAACACACTGAGCTGCCATGCACCGCTCCTTGGCACGGCCACGCTGCCTACCAGACTGAGCCAAGGCTGCCTTGGCTCTCACAGCACGTCGCTGCCCTGCGGCGCTAATTAGACACCCTGGGAAGAAGCCCTCCCTGTAATTAGAGGCAGCCACCTGCACTGGGTGCTGGGATGTGAGCCGTGGCAGGAGCCGGCTCTGGAGCAGCTCTCCTTGGCTCCCAAGTGCCGCTTTGGATGGTGAAGGCGTCAGTGGGCCTGGCTCCATCTTTAGCCCCAAGGCTACATGTTATTAGCATTTCTTTTAACAGTAGGGCTGCATTTTAAAGGAAATCTCATTTTACATCGTCTGAGCATCTTGGACAAAAGCAGAAAGGCCCTGGACGGCAGCAATGTGCCGGCTGCTAGCGGGGCTATTTTAGTGCCCCAGGGCAGCAGGACGGACAGCTGGGCCTGAGTGGTTATTTTGGTGCAGCGGGGCCAGGGCTGCATGGCGGGGATGGACGCAGTGTTCCCCGAGCCCACAGCCAGCAGGGGACAGCTGCCCATGGATCACACGCCCTTTTCTTACCCAGGTAAAGTGGGGCCGCTCTGGGTCACAGCCCCCAGCACACGGCCCCTTGCCTGGCTGGCAGCTGCAGGAACACTATGGAGCTGCTCCCACCAGCCCAGGTCGCCTGGCTGAAGCAGAAGGCTTCTGGCAACAGCACAGAGGAGAAATCCCATCCGTGTGCTGGAAGTCAAAAACATTAATTAAACCGCAGTATCACTGATTGTTATCTCGGGGGAGAGGCAGAGGGTGAGAAAAAGCTCGGGGGAAGGAAACCTGGAGGAGGATCTGCTTGGAGCCTTCCTTCCCTTTGGAAACAGGGCAGGTTATGTCCCGGCCCTCGCCCCATGAGACACAGCCAAGCCCTGCGCTGTGCCTGCTCGGCAGGGGCAGCACTGGCACAGCAAAGCTGGGGTGTACGGAGCTGTGGCTGGGCTGCCTCCACCTGCCTCGTGGTGAAGTGATATTGCCGGATAAATAAATGTGAAAGTTGACTTATGAAAGGTTTAGCAACCCTAAGGCATCCCACAGCTGGGAGTGCACAGAGCAGGGCCATCCGGAGGAGCACAGATGCAGAACGAGGCCGGTGCCCGGCTGCCCCACATCCCCACAGCCCTCCTGCCACCTGCATGCAGCCGTGTTACACAACCCGCCCGCAGCACGCTGCACAATAGGCACTATTTTTATAGCCTTTCTGCTTGTTGCAGGCAGCACACAGCTCTGCAGGGTGGAGGTTCTCCTCGTGCTGTTATGTAGGACAGTTCAGTCGCTTGTCCCTGTGCCCTGCTTCTGCCTGTCCTCACACCCAGGTGTGCAGGGCAGGGATGTGGGCTCTGTGCTCGCAGGGGACAACCACGGGCATGAGCTCTCGTTGGCACCCACCTGCAGAGACCAGCCTGGGGGTGAGCTGCGTTGCCAAGGATGGTGCTTTTGCCTCTCCTCAGGCTCATCCCAGAGCAGTGGAGAGCACTGCACTGTGCCCACCCGGTGCAGAACTGGGAGCCCCTCACCTGGCCTGCTGTGTCGGGGCACCGCTGCTGCTTACCCAGAGCAGCAATTCCTCGTGGGCTTGCTATGGATGGAGCAATTTTCTGCACAATTACTCCAGTTTATTCGGGGTGATAAACTGGTATGAAAGGAGGAGATGGGGCATGGGAGTGATCTATCTCTTCCTTCTGAACTTATTTCATGCCACATAACGGAGCCTGAGCACTTCTAAGGGGCTGGAAGATGAGAAGCCCTGCAACGTGGGGAACAGGTCAGACTGGGAACGCTCAACCTTTCCACCTCCAGCACTGTACGTGGAGCCAGCATAGAGCAACGTGCTCTGCAAACCCACAGAACTTAGGAAATGGGAGCCCAGGAGCTGTGCTTGTCAGCCCGAGCCTGGAGCACAGCCTCAGCAAAGCCCGTGGGTTTGTTGTCGTCCCTCTCCATATCTCATGTTCTTCCTATGGGAAGAGCCACCTGCCTAATTAAACGGCACTAATGAGCTCTGCATCGTCAGCCGTGCCTGAGCACACTGAGCTTCAATGGCACGCAGAAAAAGGCAGCGTGCTGCTTTCTGGGTCTCTGCACATGTTTAGAACCTGACAGCTGCGTCCCCAGCCCAGTCGGCACAAGGTATAATTAGAGGAGCTGCCTGAATGCCGCTGCTGGGAAAGCGATGCTAAAATAGCGGTGTGGAAGGAGAGCCGGGCCGTACGTTCCTGGGGTGTGCGCCCCACCAGGCGCCGTGCAACGACGCGGCTGAGGCAGCCTCTGCTGAGGGAAATTAGCATCTCTGTGCCGCAGCAGGGTACGCGCTGTTCTTCGGATGCAAGTTTGGAGTCGCATTTAAAGCCACCCAACGGAACATCTTCCAATTTTTATTTATCAACAAGCGTCTACGCCCGTTCCTGCTGGATGAAATATTTATCCACAGGCACACGCACGCAGAATGTGAGAGCACCGATGTATTATTTATTGCCATTTCCCTCCCGCCGCTCATAAATAACTCATCGTGCCTGGTTTCAAGTCCAGCCCTATGGCTGCCTACCTACAGCCGGCGCCGCTCACCGTGCCGGGGCAGCTCAAGGAAAGGGGTGGCAGAGGGTGGCGCTGCAGGTGGTGCTGCCCTGGCTGGGGACACTCAATCACAAATCCCTGCCCACGGCTATACGGGGCCGTGGATCCCCACCTGCAAACAGGGAGAGGGGACCGAGGTTAAGGGAATGTGTTGGGCTCTGGGCGTGCAGAGTGCGGGGGCTTCACCACACTGTAATCTAAATGCAGATGTCAGACAGCGAGAGCTGCCGTGTGAATATCATCCCCTGTGGTATGAGATACGCTATCCTTAATGAAGCTATGAAAGCTGCAACCGGGCACGACGTGCTGTTTGGAAAGGCGGCAGCAGATCAAGTGGCGGCTCACTCCGCTCCCAGCAGCGGGCTGCAGATGTCCCGTCCCACCCCAGCCATGCTATGGTGCTGCAGTTCTGTGCCTCGGATAAAACAGAGCCCAGGGAGCGGGGGCAGCCACTGGGATGTGCGCGTGGTGCTGAGTGTCTCAGCTGGGAGCGCACCCCTTGGCACGGCAGCACAGCACAGCACGGCGCTGCACACACCGCAGTCCCTTGGAAGTTCTCTGGCTTTGGACCATCACTCCAAAGCTCCCTGTGTGCCCTTTGGCCAGGTTCACACAGCTCAAATTTCTGGGCCAGGCGCAGGCCGTGGTTCTGAGCAGCACTCTGCATGGAGGCAGCCTGTGGTTAAGTAAGGCGAGAGGCTGGAAGTGGTTCGATTTTGCAACAACATCTGAGAACAAAGTACAGATTTTACCGTGTAAAAATGGGACAAAACCGGGCTGGAAGGTTTTTATGGGTTCCTTTTTTTTTAATCCCCATTTTCTTTTTAATATCAATAGCATTTGATAACTGGAATGAAACAGTGTCTGTAGCCATCGCCTCTTGCTCCAGCACTGCTGGGATTTTCTCCTCTTCTTTTTCTATGTCTCAAGTCCGTGCGTGAGGTCCAGAGAGGTTGCAGCAAGGCAAGTGATAAGCCCTGAGCACGGGCTGTTGCACAGCCAGCCCCACGGCCTGCGCTCCCTTCTGTGCTGTGCTGAAGGGTGGCTGTGTGTTAAACAGCTCTGAGTCGGCACTGCCATAACTGTTCTTATGGCAACGCAGCAAAAACGAGCTCCTAAGCACCCTCCTTGCTCCATGTACCTCCCTCTGCTGCCACGTTGCCGTGCACCTGCACATCAGCCCCAGCCCCTTATGGGCAACGTGCAGTCTGTAGTGGCTGCAGAGCTATTCCCCCTCTTACAGGCTGAATGTTAAATTTCCACAAAGCCTCCTTCTTGCAAACGCACAGTGCAAACTGCATTGTGCAATTCTGGGTTGCGAGACGAAGAAAACAAGTTCTTCTTTTTAACAATTACCAAATGATTCCGTCGAGCAATTTCCCCGTCTTTGCTTTTAGCAGGCAGTATTCCTCAGGGAGGGAAAGCACTGCCATGCAGGCTGCTGCTCACCGGGCTGCCATGGGGGCTGGGAGCAGCTCCCAGCACCTCTCCTGTCCCGGTGCTCCCAGCGGTGCATGCAGGAGCTCTGGGTTCCCGGCAGGGTCCCCTCGTTGTCCCGCAGCCAGCAGCAGGCTCTGCTCCAACCCCTCCACACTTCCTCCGTTTGTTTCGTTGGAGCTGTTTGGGGGGAAGCAACGTGCTGTTGTGTCTTCAGCTCGCAGTTATTTGGAGAAGAAGAATGCCATTGTGGGGGAGGACAATGCAAAGATTAAATGCCTCGAATTCTCCATCTCTCGCTGTTGTGGATGTGGGGGGAGCAGCTGGGAGGTGTGCCGGGGTGATGCTCATGCTTTGCCCCAGGATCCCATGTGAGCACTTGGGATGTTTTAATGTCATTGTCCCACCGGAGCCAGGTGTCAGATGACTCTGCCAATACGGGACAGAGCTAATTGGAGCTGACATCAGGGAGCACTGTTTTGGGTCCTGAAATAGCTTTCTGCACACAGAGGTGCCACGAGGAAGAGTGAGTGTCAGCGTCCACTGAGCTCATAGAGCTGCCCCAGCCCTACATGGAGCGGAGCTGGATCCGTGTGGGTGCTGGAAGGCACAGGGAAGGACCACGGGGTGCAACTAATGCTGAGCCAGGGTGAGGAGGACAGAGGTCCCTCCAGGAGGGTCACACTGTGACCAGCCAAAGGCAGGTGGTGTGTTGGGGAAGGGCTTCCCACGGCTCTGGCTGCTCTCTGGAGTCTGTGCACAATGGGAATGCAGCACATCCCCCCTTGCTCGTGTTGCCTCCTGGCTATGGTACCTGCCTGGGGACACTCCTGGGACCCTGTATTGGAGCTGGGGCTGCAGAGGAGGAAAGCATCCCTCAGCCCCACACCCCCTCACTGCCAGCTGTCCTCGGGGTGAGAGGGAGAGCAGGCAGCTGCATTCACATCGTGCTCTATTGTCTCATACTTATTAGCAGAGAGATTGAAAATGTAACGATGATAATTAAGCTAAATCGCAATCTTCCTACAGGAGCTACTGAACTATTCTTATCGACTTTCCATCCTAGTTCCCTTAAACCATATGCTGCTCGAAGGAGCCCTTGCAGCCCCGTGCAGGGACCTGCCTCCATGCTGGGACCAGCGCACAGAGCTCAGCACGTGTGTCTGCAGCCCGGCTCTGCACAGTGCGGACGCTCACCGTCCCCGAGCAGCAGCAGCTTTGGCACCGCCGCTGCCCCCAGAAGCACTGTCAGCTGCAATCAGCGTCACCGCTCCGCTGGCTCATGCATCCCAGCAGCTCTGCGGGAAGAGCTACGATTCCCATCCCCCTGGGATGGGGGCTTTCCGGAGGTGGACGTGACGTGCAGCGTGTCCCCCTCTGCAGAGGTGGCTGCAGGAGGCAGGTTGACGCAGTCCCGCTTTGGAGCAGCACAGCGCTTTGCTGGGGGCAGCTCCCCGGGGCAGAGCTCACATCCTGAGCTGGGGACACGCTGAGACACGGGGATAGACCTAAAGAGGCACCAAAATGTGCCGCTACTGTGAGCGGGGCCCATGGGATGGAGCTGAAGGCAGCAGCGTGAGAGGTGCTCACAGCAGTCAGCCTCTGCCCTCGGCTTCCTGGACCAATGCCCATCCCAAGACCTCACTCAGCTCCTGCCCGGTACGACCTGCCCCCATGGGACTCCCCTGTGCCCAAACCTGTGCAGAGGGTGCTGGGCTTTGCCTCACCAAGTCCAAGACAAAGCATCCTGCAGCTTTTCTCCTGTCCTCGGCACAAAGCACAGCCCAGCTCATGGCTGGGGATGGATCCTGGAGGTGCTGGGCAGCTGCAGCACCTGCGGGAGCTCTGCGCTGAGGGCAGGATGGAGCCGTGTCCTTCCTTATGTAACCCTTTTCCTGGTGTTTTCACGTCCGCCTGCCGGGCAGAGCTCCCACCAGCAGAGGGGATGTCATGTTTTTGTGCATGCATAACTTCGGATTTCACGCTGGCTTGTAGCAACACTCAGCCCACCCCGCAGCTCCTCTGCCTTGCAGGGCATGACCTGAGCTGCAGCCCCTTTCCTCCTGCTGTGATCCCACTGACAGCAAGCCCCACATGTCACCTTGGATTGAACTGCCCTCGCATTCCTGTCCCACACATCACCCCCTGCCAGCAGAGTGGGGGGAGGATGGGGGGGAGGGGAGGGATGCACTCTCACAGCATTCTGGCCTGAGCTATAGTGGGTTTGTGGTGGCCAAGATTTAGGCAACGGGCCCCATGGCCTGGCTCACACGGCTCAGCCATCGGCTAATTTTTCTGGTTGTGAATGATATTTTCTCCTGTTGGGAATGGGGAAGAATTGGAGAAGCGTGTGCTAAGAGCAGAGGAAAGCAGGCAGCTGCAGGGTTGGGCTGGGCCTCCTCCTCATCAGGGGAGATGCTCCCCCAACCTGGCTGTGCAGAACGCATGAGGCTTTTTCTCTGCCCACGTGCATTTGTGCCACGGTGCTGGCCCTGGCGGGGCAGGGCACAGCACACACGAACAACCTCACACAGCAGCTCTGCAGAAAGCTGCCCGCGTTTTCTCAGTGGCTCCAGTGAGAAAATATGGCATAGGGGTTTGCACTCCGTATTTGCAGCTCATGAGCTGTACCGGCCTCTTCCCCCCATCAGGCTGCCCAGGGGCTGCTAAATGGCTGCGGGGGAAAATGCTCCAGGCCTGGCTGTGGCCACTCGAGGAGTTCAGCTCTCAGTGCAGTGTGCCGCAGGAAGGTTTCCTCGCTATTGCCGGCACAGAGGCTCTTCTGGAGAGGGGAAAGGCATTGGCTGAGCTAATGCCATTAAGCGCCCTTATGCATACACAGAGGATGCAAAAGCAAACACGGCGGTGCGCTCAGAGCAGCCCGCAGGGCCCTGGGCTGCACTGCTGCAGCTGGGATGTGAGCTGTGCTCTGGGGGAGCTGGGCCAGGCGGGGTGCACGAGGCCCCCAGGGGCAGGGCTGCCTGCAGCTAAGCCCAAAGGCAGCGCCGCAGCACTTTCCCTGCCACTTTCACCCTCGTTGCCTCCACCTCCAATCCCCGTGATCTCCTCCCTGCGGACCACTGTGCTGCACTGCACTGCCCTCCTTGCACCGAGGCAGTTCGCTGGTGCAGTGGCAGGTTTTGCAACGTCTTAATGAGATATTTACAACTTGCACAAGGCGCTCGCGCTGGCCCCAGTGGTTGGGCTCCTGGGCAACATTCCTGCAGCTCGCCCGATTGCAGCACCGAGGAAAACACGTAGACATCCCAAGTGCCACGTTAATTATCTCTTAATTGATACCTCCACCTGGGGATGAAACCGGAACATCCCTCCTGCTCTGGGAGCTGCCGCTTGCAAACAGATTTACAGCTAAAAATACCCTGGCGGTCCCGTGGTCCATCTATTGCACTGCTTACCCTGGGCAGGTTATGAAATTCTCGAGTGTGGGCAGCAAGGGTCCGGCATCACCATTTGTGGCAATGCCATTCGTGGTGCTGCCCAGCTGCAAACCCCGCAGTGGGCACAGCACAGGTGCGGGCAGCCCCAGGGATCGCTCCTGGCGAGACCCGGCGGTGTTAACAGCAATAGCAGTGGCACGAGAGCCGTGACCCAGCGGCGGGGAGCAGCAGACACGAGGCCTCGCTCACGTTGCCGTCCCTATCGTTAGAGGCGATCTCAGCCGCGTGTCTCACAGCTGACCTTAAGCACTTCCCCGGCCCGTTTCCCCACCG
>PPHD01003952.1:0-29913 GCA_002909625.1 Bambusicola thoracicus | reverse complement strand
TAAGCTTTGCATCTCTCATTATACAAGTAATTAACCCAAAGAAAGCTTTGTCTTTTTCTGCTCAGAGCTTGTTACAGCAGGTAGCCTCCAAAAAATGTCATGTTCCTGGTGACCTAAGAATAGGGCTTTAAAGTCAAACTTCTGGTTTCATTATGGGACTTCTTGCCTAACACAGGCCTTGGCCTGAATCCCACTACTCACTCAGCACAAGTGTGACTTCACTGGGTGAATTTCAGTAGTCACCATCCAACTTAATGGCTGTGCTCCTAGGCCTTAATGTTGGATAATACAGGGATTTTCACAGACTGGGAGCAAATTTGTTTGGAATTTGAAATTGACAAGGGAGACTGCTATAAATTAGCTTTAAAAAGAAGAACAAATATTCAGACCTCCACGCAGCTCAACCGTGCTTCATGATGGCGGACACCTCACTACACGATACTGGTTGGGTGTAATACGCAATCTAGGTTACCTGAAGCATCCTCCTGCCTTTGTGCTTGCCTTGAGCACACCTGCACAGATCGGCTGTCAGCAATAGCTGTTTCATGACCCTTGAGAGCTAAGCCTTCCCACTGAGGAAACTCATGACCAGCACTCGGAACATAAGGTGAAAACTGTGATCATTCAAAACCTCTTAGAGCAACCTTTCTATGGATGTGCTGATTTAAAGGTTGCTGTTCTTAGCTTGCAAAAATTTGAGGGTAAATTCTTTGGTTTGTCATTTAAACAATGCACTTTTAACAATACAATACACTTAATGCTGAAGCAAGGAAATCCCTAACAAGGTGATGTTGCATGTATTCTCTGAGAAGGACTATTAGTTTCCATTCACGCAAGTATTGTCTTCGCAGTGAATTTCCTATCACACCCCTCACATCTATCAGACAAAGAGCACAGTGCTGCAATTTATCAAGATATGTGCATTTGGGAAAATGAACTCCTTTGGTTTACCTGTGAAGCTGATTGTGTACAGTCTTCTGTCACTCAGTGCTAGGTAATTCTATACTCTGTTAAGCTGTAAGTGGAGTGTTCTTAACCTACGGCAGAAGGTGTGTTGCTCTATCATTTGTTAGTCTGGTAGCATAGAGACCTAGTGTCTACTGCAAGTAACACTTTGAGCCAAATCCTGCTTCAGCACTGCTGTAAGCCATCTAAAGAAAAGGTCAATTTTACAACACACTGCTACATTTCAGCAGTCTAAGTGTGAAATCAAACTGCAAAACGAGTCTAATAAAAATGTACAGCAAGAGCATTAGGATGTTTTAAATTATGTTAATCAAGTAAAAAAGTTTACAAAAGTTCAAAGACTGCTTTCTAAATTGGGATGGTACCAAATATGCCAACTAAAATTGATTATAATATGACTTTCCCCAAAACTTTCTGCAGTGCAGATTTGTTGTAGTAACACTAATAAAAACTAAGAAATTTCCTCTCCCAAACTCTTACCTTTAAAACAGTGCAACCTTCACATCTGCCTCTACTTCAAAACAGCTTAACCACAGTAGAAAGTAAAAAAAAAATACTATTCCTGTTGGTATGCATTGCTTTGCTTTTGACCAGTTTTTCTCTAGCTAGTACCAGCTACAGAGCAAAGGCACCTCGCGATGACAACTGGCAGCTCACCTGCCTGCGTAGTGGGATACAGCCTTTTGGCTCATCTATGCCCTGCCCTTCAGGAGGCTCCCAGCAAGGAAGCCAGTGAGCGTCTCTAAACTGTGAGCAGCTTCTGCTGGCACTACATAGAACCAAACACTGCCAGACTGGGAAGGAACATCAGGTCCTCTCAGGAGTCTGGGGGCACAGCTCAGTGGCCGGGTTAGCTGGGAGCTCACCGGGGTGGGAAATGGTGATAGGTTTCCATAGCAGGCTTGTTGCGTTTCTTGGTGACCTCAATCAAAGTCACTTCTATATCTTGTGCGTCTGTTTTCCCATTTGAAAAACCAAGATATCAATCAGGATGTCCTTTGTAAATCACCCTGAAATCTACTGATGGAAAGGCTTGGTTAGAGTGAGGCATTATTACTATCAAATTCCTCATCCCCTCTTGTCAGTCCATTCATCATCTTCCTTTTCTTCCTTTTCTTTGCCTTCTATCACTGCCGACTGCAATGATATCAGAAGACATTATTCACAACAGCCCAGCTGCTTGTGCTGTGGCCTTAAGTGAGGCTCTGCCTGCATCAAGGAGGGCTGCCTGTCTCCCACCCCTCCTAATAGCTCGTGTCCCTCGAGGCTGTCCCAGACCTGTGTGCAGCACTGTCCCTTTACCTCCAGCAGTGCTGGGGAGCTGCTAGGTTCACCCCTGACAACAGCTTGCTCAGGTCCAGAGCATACAAACCCACAACCCATGAAAGCATGATTTCTTGAGGTCAGAGCACTGTGCATGCCAAGGAAGGAGCTACACAACAGCAGTACTCTGATCACACACATCTCTGCCAGGACAGGGTGCAGGTAGAGATTGTTGTGCCTTCAGAGCAAGATTTCACTCCTGCTCTGCCAGCAGCATTCCTCAGCTAGCAGCTGAGGCATGGGGGTTGCAAAGCACTGCAAAATAGCACAAGAAGTGACTTACCACCGAGTCAAGGAATCTAATGCAACACTCAAGCTCTGGACGGGTTTCACAGAACTGCCGAAAGAGAAGCCTTCCAATCGGCTGCTTTTCACATATGCTGCAGTAATCTCTCTCTAGAGGCAATAAAGAGAAGAGAAGCATGAAAATGAGAAGAGCTTCGCCTTTTGAGTTAGCTAGGAGTTTAAAACACAGCAAGTGAGTGCAGAAAGATGATTCCAAATAGCAATGCCTTCTCCCCACCACGTTTCAGGTACGCAAGTACAAATGTAATTAATGGTTTAAGTCTCAAACAAGACAGGCTCAGTTTTACAGGGCTGGTGTAGTTAAAAGCACCACGAAGGCCATTCAGCTATTATTCATGAATAATTCCATGTTTTTCCATGGTAGAATTGCATGCACTTTGCAAAGGTACCACACAGACAGGCAGTATTTGTGGGAAACATCAATTCCCTGAACTGTGAGTCATACACTGAAAAGTGTAGGAGCATTACAGGAGAAGCTGGAATGTGTGGTGACCTTCCTGGTTCCTTCCCAGATATGCATTAAAGTGTCCCTAATCTCTGGAAACACGCAGTTCACTCTCTACTAAATGTTTATGGAAAAATATGTATTTCTAAAGGTTTCAAAATTTGTATTTACTTTCCGAGCACTAACCTGCAGTTGGAGTACACAGCATCTAGCTGACTCCAGCTTCACACGGTGCTCCTCTACAGAAGTTTATTTCCCCAAAAATAAACACTGTTAAATGCTGTTCCCCTGTGCTGGGTCCTCCTTGCACCCAGAACCATCCTCTGTTGAAGCACAAGGTCCCTTGCTGTGCAGGAAAACATGGGAGAGGGGCTGCCATCATGAACTGGGATTGCACCAGTACAAATAATGTGGACATTTTTGGCGAGAGCAGCAGATCTCTCAGCCTGTTTGGAGTTGCAGCACTCGCTGGAGACACGTTATTCCTTTAGAAGCACACACATGTCAAACAACATACTGTGTTTCCTTAAGTGTTCCTCTCACCACCCTCCTCGCTGCCATATGGCAGTTGCTGTTATTATGGAAACAACCAGCTTCTAAACACATAACATCACACTGCAAACAGACATACTAAACCCACACAAGTTGTCGGTGCCTTGGTTACTTCTTTCTCAGGCCTGGAGCTGCTTGCGCAATGGCTTTTATTTCCCCTTTGCTTTGTCCCCCCACCCTCCAGCTCCCACAAGGACAAATTCTGCAGGCAGAACTCTGTTTGTCACGGAGGCACTCAGCCGAAGGGCTCTCTTGGCACAGGCCGCACCCAAGGACCATGCTCTGCAAAGCCAGGACATCCCTCCTCAGAGGAAAATGGACATGTTGGACTTGCTGGGCTGCATCTGGGTGGCAGTCGGGTTTCACATGGCAGCTTGATGGCAGGAGCACCCCAAGAGCACTTCTTGGGAGGAAGACCCATGCTGGCGTTATGCCCTGCTCACACGTGACTGCAGCGGCGTTTCAGGAGGAGACCTCTGAAGCACCCTCATGGTATGTGGGGATACAGGCTGAGGTTAGCTGGATTTTACCTCAGCGTGGCCCTGCTCAGGTTTTCTGAAGCAGCCTAGGACAATTCACCCACACCATTTTGTGACTGGTCTTGCCAGCCCAGTTGGGATCAAGATTTCAATCTAGCCAGAAGACTGCAATGTTTTAGCACTCGCTGGCAAATAACACTGCATGTAAATCACTGTGTAAATCTTAACTCGACCTCTAGTCTATCTAACCGTCAGCAACAAGTCTGGGACACTGAGCAGCCTTGGGCTGTCCTTGCAGGTGCTGCAAGTTCACACTGCTTGGCCCACAGAGCTCTCAGTGAGAAGGTGAAGGAATATGTAGTGAGGCACAGCACTAAGGCAAGCAGAGGAGGGAGGGAAGTGCTCAAGTGCATCAGAATGTCAGTTCTCAGTGTCTCAGAGATGGGCATGAGAGATGGCGAGAGATGGCAAGAGCTGGCTGGAACCCAGGTGAGGTGCACTGGCAGCTCGGGCAATGCAGCTACATCTACCTGATGCTGCTTTCTGCTGTCATGATTATCTCATTTTTCTGAGGGTATGGAAAAAACCCACACCCTGATGCTAAACAAGTGTGCAAATTGCACTTTGAATAACTGCACTTACTAACACGTCAGGAAAAGAAAACAAGAAGACAAATACTATTACAGATGTAGATAATCTAAACACAAAGACGATATGAGCACGATATGAGACGATATGCTGCACTTCAGCAGTACATGACTTGGCCAGCACATGGGAATGGTGACCCGTTTGTAATGAGGAAAAAGGAAATACCAGAAATAATCTCTGAAAACACAAGAGCCAGAGCAGTTCCCTGGAGCCATCCACTCCTTGGTAATGTTCGTTTTAGTGCTGGATATGCCGATACAGACAATAAATACATGATGCAACTGTTTTCATTCCTGGTAGGTGACATACAGTATTTTCTTAGGCCCTGGTTTTGCACTGACCTCACCGAGTCAGCTCCAGGATCCTGCTCTCAGCTCATTCTTGGGATGCATGGGGCGTAGCATGGACTAAGGAACAAAAACACCTCTCAGCTCACGCAGCAAACAGAGTGGATAGCTTTATAGCACAAGGAGCGAAGCACAGCAGAGGTGTTGCTTTGAAGAGGCCCAGCTGAGGCACCCAGAGCCGTGCCAAGGAGCTGCTGCCCACAGGCAGGGGACAGACATGGATGCAGGGAGCAGGAATGGCAGATCCCTGGGGTCGAGCGCCATGCCGTGCTTGGCCTGCCTGCCAGCAAAAATAGCCTTCCAGATTCAAAAGTTTAAAAAACAGAAAGAATGATTTCCTGAGGAAATGGAAATGTTAAACACTTGGAAGTGAAACCATATGCTTACGATGATGAAGTGTAATGAAAACAGCCCTGAGAGTGATATCTTTGGTAGTTGGACCCTCCTGTTTCAGCAGAATTCTGCTTAACACCTGCAAAGTCACCCAAAATGGGGGTGAAAAGCTGGGTAGCTTGAAGGCTTAGAAAAACTGCCACTTCTCACTAATGCCACGCCTTTTGTTTAGAAAATATAGCTGGCAAATAACGCGGGCATGAAAATGAATTATCTTCCTGACAGAGTAACTAAGCAGATTATAGAGATTAAATTGTTTATAAAAAGGTTTTATATAAAAATCATATAATAATTGTAATGATAAATAATATTTACTCTAAATTCTACTGACTCATTTTAGCTATACTTTATAGCTCGTGTATTAAAATGCTGCTTTAAGGAGCACACAGGACATACCGAAATAGTTGACTCTGCACACAGATAATGCCATCAGCATTCAAGGTCTATGGCCATATCTGTTCCCTTACAGATATTTTGGTAATGTCCTGAAAAAATGCCTAAGCACACAGCTAGGAAGAACAGTCCTATCAGTACAATTTCATACTGGTTAAAGCATGCTGTTGATGGAGTGAAAAAAGTAAAATGAGGTAAGAAAGAAAGCAGTTGCCAAGAAGTAGCTGGCTTTCAAGTAAAAGGGGAAAAAGCTACAATTTCAACAGACATAAACCTCTCTGTGCCTTCTAAAGACTTTATGTCTTAATTTGCTATTTATATGTCTTGCTTTTTCAGAAGATTCAAAATATCACCCCAGCAATTTCAGACAGAAACAATGGTCTGTAGAGAGATCAGGTCCCTCCTCCTCTTTCACATTTGCCATAAATGTGGGTTCTCATAGGTTTAGCGTTGAACTTGAAAACTGGGTGACAGCCCTCGGCTGAAAAACAGTTCCTTCTGACATGCTTTCATGTGGTGTAACCTGCAGGTGTCTAAGCGAGAAACCTTTCCCCTGACTGCTCTGGGAGGTTGTACTTCTGTTTCTGGACCAAAGCCCTGCTTTTGGAGGGCTGCTGATCCAACACCTGCTATCAGCTGGCAAGCTTTCCTCCTGCAAAATGCCTATGAGGTGTGATGTGCTTAGTTTAACCTCGCTTCCGAAGTGTACGAAAGCCAGAAACATCTTTTCAACCTTTATGTCATTGCCAGTATGCCCACTGATGGCACTTATGTACTGCCTATCAAGTAGCATTTTACTTCCATTTTTAAAATACTGGAGTTCCACCAGAAGATATTTCAAAGAAACGCGTGGAGAATCACCAAGAAGACATACACCATGCAAATTTGTTCTTGGCTTCTGGATCTCCTCCCCCATTGGCATTAAATCAACCCGGACTTAATTTGAGTAAGATCCAAATTCTGCTGCCTAAAAATAAAAACAAATCAAAACAAACAAAAATTCCTCCCAAGCACCTAGAAACCCAAAAGGGGGTGTAGTGACAGTTGTTCTTTATCCTGCTTATGCTTAAGTAGACCCTTTGCAAGATTGCCGGCACAATAAAAGTGAAGTTTTCCATGGTGCTGAGGCCTGTCAGAGCGATTCCACCAGCCATGGGACGGTAGAAACTTCAGTAGAGACGGCTCGAACTTGCAACATGACTGATGTCTCAGTTCTCATTCAAACTTAGGGGAATTCTACTAAAGTAGATTCCAACCACCCCAGCCCAAACCTCCAACCAGATCTGTTATTTTTATGCACACCTCTGCTTTCTACACGTAAGCTCTCTTACAGGGACACTCAATGGAAAGGAGGACAAAAGCAACAATGAAAGGCAAGAAGAAAAAACATACGGCATGACTGAACCGAACAGACCCTCACAGCCCATCGTACAGTGTGCACTTTTAGGAGTTTGATTCTTTTCGTCAAAAAAAAAAAGGAAAAAGAAAAAAGAAAAACAAAACAAAACAAAAAAACAAACAAACAAACAAAAAAACCCCAAAGCCTTTAAAGTATACAGCAATATTTTGCGTCCAGGCGGGGTACGAATGGAAAACATTATTTCTTTAAACAGCAAATAACCCCATCTAGAGCTACATTAATATAGATACATTTAAAATCAGTAAGTCTAACGCTAGGGCTTATAAATATGTCTTATAATATGTCTTATAATCCTGCTCTTCTCCAGCTGATTGTGAAATTACCACTGCCTACATATAAACTTAATAAACAGTATGTACTAAAGTGCCTAGTCTTTGAGGCTGATGAAAGTTGCTTCTTATCAAAGGCTCCTTTGTGCATGCTTTAAAAGGATTTAACTTGCTTTGATTGCATTATTAACAGTGTCTGTGTTGCTCTTGTATCTCAGAATAAGCTGGAAAGCTGGAACATTAGTTCTTACATTCAACAAAAGTCAGTTTGCTATCTATAATACATACACTTCAATACAAAAGATAATCCTTGTGTTCAAAAGCAAGATATCAAGGCTGGCCACGTTAATACTTCTGCAAACCCAGTTATTACATTCGCATTTCTCTATATTCTTCACTACTGGAGATCTCACAGCCAGTCAGAACTTCATAAACTTTGCTGGAAACTCACATATTTTCAGTGAGAAACGTGTCAGGTTTCTTCCTTTGAGAGACTGAACATTTGGGCCCATTTCTGAGGAAGAAACGTGGGTATTGCTCTCTGAACTGCAGTACCTGGCCAAGTACATGCACAGTGACCCAGTGAAGGACCTCGTTGTTGGTGTGACTGCTCGGGAATGGGAGGAAGCAATGGAAATGAAGTTACTTGTCCTTTCTCGGGTGCTTTTTTCCTGTTTTCTGAGCTTTGCTGCTGTTGTTGCTGATTTGTTGTGTTTTGTTGTGTATATGGAAACCTGTTGTTCAGATGCTGAGGACTCTCCGTTTGCCTTGTCTCCAGCGATGCATTTAAGAAGTGAGGCGAGCCAGATGGTGAGAGAATACAAGACAGGAATAAAAATGCCTCATTTTGCTTCATTCAAAAATTCCCAGGAACTGTGGCAGTAAGTCATGTTATGAAAGCCTAATACAAGCAGCTAGACTCCCGTGGGAATTCAGTTACCAGTACAAATTATATTCCGCATACTGCAGACCTCAGCGGCATGCTGTATTTATAAAATGGGGCTAATAGCACTGCCCTACCTCAAAGCAGTGCGGCCAGAATAAGTATATTAAAGTGCGTGAGCCCAGAGTGCTGCCGGATAGCCCTGTGGCGCTTTGCTATTTACATGCGATGCAAACCCCCGGAGCGGAAAGTTAATCCGAGAGAACACAGCAGAGTCTTTTTATACATTAACTACGATACTGCTCCATAACTTCACCTGGCACTTCACAGAGATTAAAAATGACGACGCAGCCCCTGTCCTGGAGAGTGTTTGTCTTGGCAGGGCCAGTGCAGCACAGGTGCACGACAGCGATGTGGAGCCAAGGCTGCGATGGAGCTGGCTTCCTGGTGGCAAAAGCGCGCTCCCTCAAACAATACATATTTCATCTGCCTTCTCTATTTTTAATAAAATATGGACGTTGCCACACCTTCTGATAGGGTAATGGTTTGACAGATTCCTTGTTTTGAAGAGCGCTCTTCCCAGTCTGTGGCTAAACCCAGCACTCCATAGCTGCAGAAACTCAGACCTGGCCTATTAAGCCCTGGGGAAAAACACATTTTTTGGCCTTGGCTGCTTCTTTCCCCTCGAATTTCAGATTTTCTGTAAGTCACTTGGAGGCCCTCATCTATGCTATCATAGTGAATGTTGCTTTGGCACTGACTATGCAAGTTTAATTAATTAAACATACAAATGCAATCAAGCTTGTTTAAGACAATGGAATTACCCCAAACTGGTATTAAGCCCTGCCAACTTAATTTTCTCTGCTTGTAGGCTGCTTTTTTAAAAATAAACAAAATTTAATCTCCCGATCATTGAACATCTAATGTAATTATTCAGATTCAGACAGTGTTTGCTTTGTATAACTCTGCTTATTTCCACTCTTTTCATGGCATTAGGCTCCAGGGCTAAAGTCCACACATCACAGCAGCATTACACTGAAGATGGAAACAGTCCAAACCTTAGACTTGGAGCAGTATGGAAAAAATGTTTGGAGAATATTGTAGCAAATTCACAGCTAAATACACTTTGGTGATACGTACGGATCTGCTCATTTGTTTTTTGAAAGCAGCTGTATTGAAACTTTGCTCACAGAACTTTATTTGAAAGTCAAATTCTGCAAACAGTTGCATAAATATGTTTGCACGAGTATCTGAACCAGAATGCCTATGTGGCTTTGTTGATTTTGGACAAAGCTCTTGGCAGGAAGGATAACAACCCACCCACCCTCTTTGCAGCAGCAGCAGGAGGGTCACACAACACACTGTGTGCTCAGTGCAGTCACTGCACCCAAAACCAGGAGTGGGGTGCAGAGTCTGAGGTGGACCACAGCAGCTGGGGAGACATTAGGTAAGCCAGCCTTGCTCCAGGAGGGAGAGCAAACGCTCTGCTCTGACCCTAAGCAATTCTCCAGTGGAAGACAAGTTCTCATCCTAACGGAATCCATTCCCTCCGTGCTTGTCAGGAAAACATCCCCACCAGGGGCACATCATTCCAGCCCTGCTCTGAAAGCTCTGCATCATCGAAAACATTCTCATTTAGACAACTACTTCAGTCCCACATGGCTCACTGAACAAGCCCTGAGTTCCAGCGTAGCCTGCAGATGCTGCTGGGTCAGGAGCCTGTCTACCTCTAGAAGATGGAGCTTGCCATTAGTACTGGAGTCTCTTTAAATGACAGGCGCAAAAATTTATTTTTGCATGAAGTACTGGGTGCAGGGAAAGATAAATAATTGTTACAAGTAATGAAGGTGATGTGAGGCCTGCTGAAGGGGGTGGAAAGATTCCCATCAATTTCAGGGGGTCTTTCATCAAGACTGGCTCTCCCACCTCTGCCAAACACAGTTTAAATGAATAAAACACTCAGTATGTCTCTCAGTTAACACGACAGTGGAAATGCATGCACCTTGATTAATGGCCAGGAAATCTGGATTGTGAATGTGCGATGTGATTATTTTAACATCTTTTTTAAACTGAAATTATTGGGTATCGTGTTCTTCAACACATGCTTTATTTTGCATTTGGCATCCAGTTAGAATAACAGTGCACAGAAAGGAGCAGAAAGGGAACAGAAAGAAAAAAAGAACATGGAGACTAACTGATAGACAGGCGGACAGATATCTTACTCTTCTGCTCGTTAAAAAAACTCAAATGACTAGTTAAATCTGGTTACTGTTCCCATAAATTACATTCAAAAAGCATGTGCCCCTGGATCAGTGCCTTTGATGAGGTTTCCTGAGCACACTGTCTGAACTGTTGTCTTCAAGGCTGGTCGCTATGCTATTCCGGGTGCGGTGGACTTGCAAACTTCTCCGTGTGGATCACAGAAGATGCACCCTCACCAAGACTTCCCGGCACTTGAATGTGGCATTTGTTCTGCAGCCCCAGGGGAAGGGCTCCTCACACCGCCACTGCGACTACTGTGCTGACCAGAAAGAGAGTTTGTCTTTATCTTCTTAAGCTACTTTCAACAATGTCTCTGCGGCAAGGCCAGAGGAATGGAAAAAATCCCTCAAAGAAATATTAAAGCTCACCTCAGAAGTACCCTGGGAAACTTGGTGAACAAACACTTGGTTGTTCTCATTTTGTTCTACTTTGGATTGGGATGACAGAACTGGATGACTTGTCCTAAAAGAAAGTAACTACTGAGATTTTTTTTATTGGAGACTTTTCTGTCCGGTCTTAAAGATTTCGAGCGAAACACCTAACTTATTTTCTGTCTAGCGCTGCTATTTAGACTCCTTTCTGATGATATTCTGAGTAATACGTGTTGAAAGAAAATTTCAGTAAAAGTTGTAATTTGAATGTTTAAGGTTATGAAATCTACAGAACTGTTGCTGTTGTACATAGCACAAAATAAACATCTCGATTCCAGGAAACTGAAGGAGACATCTTGTGAATCGCTTGCTTAAGACGAAAAGACTTCTGCAAAACTACTCTTCGACTTCTAAACTAGCCTGGGTAGAAACCGAAGAAGCCACCAAAACTAAACCTTTATCCAGGTGAATAAAATGACAGAATATATATAACCACCAGCACAGACACTCTGCAAATGCATATTTAGGCAGCACACCTTGCACACAATAAAGGTATTCACAGGGATTATTAGCTGTGCATGCCATTCAATAGATACTGCAAGTGCTAAACATCTCAGCCCTTTTATTAATGATTCCTTCAACAAAATGCTCCATGTTCCTAGTTGTTACTTCACTGCTAAGCTTACTTCTTTTTTCTGTCACTTTTCTCCGTGATGTTTTGAAATACCAAACTTCAAGCACAACAAAACTTCTCAATACTGAACAGGCAAATTCTGTTTGGAAGTGGTTCTCGACCCCAACCTATAAAGAAGGAAAGTTACTGCACAATAAGCTCCGCTGCTAACCTAAATAATCAAAGGGACAATATATCGAAACAAATCAATCACTGACCAATGATAATGCCTCCGAGTTATCACTTAACTGGATCTTTGGCCTACCTACAGATGTTCTGCTTGCAATAATCCACACAGTGACTTTGACTTGCTTTGTATTCCCAGTCTGCACTGACTGCCTGCTAGGTGACAGCCCTTTCTGACAGCGTGTGAGGGAGCTGAGCTGCTGAGTGGAAGTGAAATGAACAGTGGAAAAGAGATTTTAAAGTCATTTAGAAACTCCAAATACACTGAGAGGAACCTGTGCAAGAGGGGATTGCCAATGGAAATTTTTTTTCCTCCCTCTTAAGAGAAGTCTTCAGTACCGAGGATCTCTTTGAACTATATTTCTCAGATGGATGGAGACAGCATGGCACCTGGTGTCCATACCCAAGAACTGTGAACAATATTATGCAGGCCTACAAAGAAAATACAATTTTAGAGAGACCTTCTGATGCATTTTTATTAACAAAATGGGCTGTCACTGGGAAACTAGATGAGCATTTCTGCAATATTAAAAGCTATTCTAACATTTGTATTTTTTCAGTTTATCTCTGTTCAGTTTTTTCTTTGACTTTTTGTGTTTAGTTTCACACTGTACTATGAATAATGTCATATCCTTATGAAAAGTTTTTTTTCTTCTTCCCAAAACATTTTTTTTCTAAATTTCAACATACAAACACAAACATTCTGTACCAACCAAGTGTTGGTGCTCTCTGCAAAACAAGAAGCCCAGACTATCATCTCCAGAGCTACTGAAAGAATCTTGGTGAACAGAAGACGGAGTCAAGAAGAGCTCCAAAAAGGGCTGCCCACCATGTATTTAGAAACTGAAAATATAATTAGAAATTTTACTTGCCAGGTGGAAGATGATACTTCAACCTCCTTTGCCTTGTAGATCTGAAGAAATACATCACTGACTGAGGTCCCAACATGTTCTCCAGCACTTAAAGAAGTGCTGGAGCAAGCTGTCACTTCCACAGCAATATTCAGTGGCCCACCTGCTGCCACTTCATTAGTGAGCTTAGAGGAGTCCACAAAATACATGAGTCAAGGTTGCCACATGAAATTACACCTCTAGAGATAGGTAGATTCTCCTATAACACTATGAGAACCATCACTCTCAGCTAACAGTTAACACCTACACTACTAGGATTGGGGTGCACTGTCTTCTGAGACGCTAAGTGAACCCAGGAACTTTTCTGAAGACAGGGATTTCCTCTTCAACAGCTGCATTAAATGTGCTTCTACGAAAGGAAAAGGGAAAAGGGGATGGAAAAGAAGAGCCACATGGCTGATCTGAAAGGAAAGCATGTTTGCGCCGACACTGAAACATTAGAGACATTGTTCGAGTGTAGTTCATCCTTGCAAAAATATTATCCTCATTGCGATGCCAAGGCTGGTGAAAGTATGGGCTTCCTGCCATGGAAGTGCTTGGTATTTATGCTAGACTTGTCATGGGGCTTATTTACTCTCTGTGCCCAACATTTCAGACACACTCAAGTGTAGTGTTCATGCCTTGGCAAGAACTTCTCATTCATGCATTTTCTCTTGGTCCCCTTTGAGGAGTCTTCGTCCTCCAGCGTTGCAGCGGTTGAAATTTCATTGCTTGCTGAGAAAACCAACACTGATTAATTTCATCCTACTTGCATGGAAGAGGTAAAGTATGCAGGTCTCTAGCCAGGGACAAGGAAATCCCTGCTGCTTACATGCCACATTGAATAAGCAGCCCCTGGTTGCAGCCATCGGACTTTACCAGTCTTTATTCCACCCGCAGGAAAAAAGCAATTAACCATAGCAACATAGGAAGCAAACAGGAAGTAATGCAACGCATTCACTTTTGATTTGAGAAAATTTTTACGAGGCATAATATGCCACAATGAAGAATTCAGTGGTAGCATTGCACTGACACTCCCCAGATCATTAAAGGAACATGACTGAGGTTACAAAGTTAAGCCACAAAACCTAGGAACAACCTAAATTAATGTGGCCCATGTAGCCTGAATGCCATTCCTCACTGTGCATGCATTCTGGTACAGTCCTTAATTACATCACTGCAAACTTTTTTTCCCACAGGACCTTTGCCTCATTCAGCACACAGAACGGACAGTGCTTACTTAATGAGCAGCTATTCAGTATTTCGTTTTCTCCTCTGGTTCAATGTGTGGCCCTAGACTTTATTTACTGCACACTAGTCAGGCCTGCTCTGGAGACAGAATGATTCATTTCCCTATGGATCTTTCTGCAGCATTCCCCACTGTAGACTTTGAATACTTTACAACTATTCATGGACCTATTTTCACATCATCTCTAGGAGAAGGTGTCATTAGTCTAATTTTACAGATAGGGAACTTAAACATCTGAAGAGTAAGGTTAGAAGTACTAACTGATTGGTGCAACTTGATTTTCCATGTACTTAACCTTATACACAACTCACTCTGTTCAAAGCCAATCTTCCATTTGCTTCAGCTGCAGATATTAGCATGGATACCCAAAAATCTCAACGCAGCTACTCAGAAAATGAAAACTGCACACTTAAATGCCAACTGTGAAAAACTCATTTTAAGTGACTTGCCTGTCATCACGTAAGACCTAGTTTGACCAGAGTGCATCCGTGTCCAGCTCCCCAATGTGTCACACAACTGCTCTGCCCATCAAACAATTCCCTTTGCTGCTGCAATTCCCTGTTTAAATTTATCACACTTATTACCTCATACAATGTATGAGGCAGTCATTACATCCCCCCTTATTAAACCACTCAGTTTAATCCCCAAACTAACTCAATCTCTTGAACTGACTGAACTAGGGCTCCTGGGGAATAAAAGTTTTGTATCATATAACATGAGATACACTGTATGGGCAGCCTTATTATAAAATCCATTTTAGGTGCCAACCTAGAAATCTTAATGTTTTAATACATATTTCTGTTTTATTTCCTAAGCTTTTAAGGAACTAGAAAATTGGGAAAAGAGGAGTCATGGAATAACAGAGATGCCCTTTCTCATTAGAAACAGCTCACCCAAAAAGCTGGGAATGTTTAAATTAGTCATTTTAAAGATTTTTTTTTATCACAGCTTTTTCTGAGCTCTTTCCTGAGGTTTTCAAAATGAAACTATCACATTGACGTCCATAACACACCTGCCTTAGCAGAGCTGAAAGAGAGATATCACAGAACTCACTTAGGCTGCTGGGAGCTAAAGGAGCTGATCGTCCTCTGAGGGAGGTGAGTTTCATACCCCATCAGAGGCATTCATAGATACTGGCTGACTACTTATTCTCTTGTCTGCAGACAAGAGTCTGCCCTTAAATTCAGAATTTTCTAGCCATTCTCCATCAGTTTGTCTTCTTCCTACAACATCCTCACCCTGCCATTCCCAGCCTCAGCTTTCTTGGCTAAGGAACACTAGCATTCCCCAGCCAGACACACCTCCTCTCCAACCCTGCACTCAAGCCCAGTCCTGCTCTTATGATCTTGGATACCTTCTTCAGCTCCAGCCTGGCTTTAACACACTGCCTCCTGGCCTCAGCAGCACTTCACACCTGCCTCTTGTGTCCGATTCCTCACTGGGATTTCCTACTGACAGTGTATTTGCAATTCTTAACTTGTTGCTGGTTCCCATTTCCTCCCTCCTCAGTGATTTTTTTCCTAGGGTCTCTCTAGACCATGACTCCCCTTTATGGGATCTTTCACTGAAATACACCCTAGATGGCCTCTCTTTCCCTTTTGACTCAGAGGATGCGTAAGTAGATGAACTGCAGCAAAATACAGTTAGACTTTGTGAAATCTTGAGTATGTAAGGGAATAGCTATGGTGGTGTAATGTCACTTTCAAGACTACAGTGCTTGATTTTCTGCTGGGCTGACAACCTTCCTTTGTATTTCCCACTGCAGTTTTCAGCCTATTTCTACTAATAAAAAGCAAAATTAAAAGCACCAACCCAACATAAATCAAGTAAAAACAAAATAAACAAAACAAAACAAAAACAAACCCAATCCATAGCACAGAAAACATCTAACATGAAATATTTCAGCCTACGTAATTCTGTCAGTATCTTAGTTTTATAATGTGCAATATTAGGCAACCTTTAAAATGGACAGTACTACCCAGCCTCCAAGTAACAGCAGTCCTTACAAGTTTTGACTTTGGGAAGAACACCTTTATTATTTATTATGTGTTACAGAGCCAGTTCTGCCCTGCTTGATGATGTTTTAGGACGTTAATCTGTGAGTAGTTCCACTGAATTCAGAAGACTTGATTGGAAAATTCAGTGATGCTATCTTTGAGGGTTATAAGGGAATCAAAATAAAAATAGCTTCTTTTCCAGGTAATTCTTTTTCAGACTAAATAAGCAAATATGAAAAAGCAAAATTCAAGGAAGAAGAAAGATCTTATAAGATTTTGGCAATGTTTGGCACAATTTTATGTTTTGTAATAATTAAGTATCTTTATCTATTTATTAGGGATTAATATTACCTTACTTTCCTTGAATTCCATTTAGTCCTTACATTATGCATAATCCACATGAGCTCTCTCTCCTCTCTCAAAATTTCTGGCACAAATATGAGCCTTTTTGGTAAGGACTCATACGGTTATGAATGTCTGGACAGCCTGAGTAATGAAAGGCCATTTGGGGCCGAACCATTGACCACAGATTTAACTTGCCAGGAAGGATAAAACATAAAATGTAAATTAGGTACTAATAACCCATTTTCCTTCTAAATCCTTAGTGCAGATATGCAGCAAGAACTGCAGATTATGTTTGGAGAGAGATTTTGGAATAATTTGCAGTTAAAAATATTGTATGAGACTTTGTGTTGTGGTCTCAGAAGAGACTGAATTGTGAGTTGCTGCTGCTGCCCTTGAACCCACTTCAGTCAATGGAAAGTTTCATTGGCACCTGAATTTGTTGCTCTAGGTAGCTGCCTAGCTACCAGCAAAACCCAGCACATAATACTGTCATCAGAGGAAGAGGAATGTGCAGTCCAGCAAGCAAGACATGCATGGAAAAGTACGTTTCTCTCAGCATGTTTTGCAATCTCCATGCTACTCCCTCCCCATCTTCCTTTCCACTGATCTCATCCGTGGAGATGAAGTAAAGAAGAAACTGTAGGAAGTAGCACTTGCAGGGCAAAATCATTTAACTGCCTGTTGAGTGCCCAACATCAGCCTTAACTTAGCTTTGATATTCTCAGTGGGGCCATCCCATTAACAGAAAGAGATGCTCAAATTTGTTTGTCACTCAGGGGATCCAAAGGTAAGTTGAGGTTGCATCAGTTCACACAGTGGATTTGGTATTGAAGCTGTGGTGTTGCCCTCTGTTAGTGTGCACTCATTTCTTGGGAAACAAGACTACATATTATTCAAGTCCCAACACAGTATTTCTGTTGTGCTGTGTTCAGAACACATAAAATACATGTTCTTCATGCATGAACTCCAGTCTCCAGTGACGCTGTGTAAGAACGCGCAAGCCTTCAACCCCCCCCCAAAGCCATTGTTCTTTCTCTTCTCACTGCAGCCCAGCTATGAGGAAATGACAAGTTTCCCGTTTCTCAGATAGGTCCAGGACCATCTAAAAATAAAACCTGTGAAACTAGCTTCTTGAATTAATTATGTCCCAGGTAAAAATAAACCTGAAATATAAAATGGAATGCCCATACCCTTGTCCCTGATGAGGTCTATAATTGCTTCTCCACTTCATGGCATGCCTTCCTTTTAAGTGAAATCCCAAATCTTTGCCTTTCAATAGATCGGTATGCCTGACATGGCTGATTCAAATCACTGTTTGACATACAGCTCTGTAAGTTTTGTCATTATTTGCACTTAGCAAATAAGATAATTTAATCAATAATTTTGTAAATGAAATAAATACTTGTTCTCAGCCTGCAAAGAGGAAAGGTGTTAGCAAAGCAGACTCCATGGAGGAAGAAGTCTTTAATTCATGAATGCACCTAAGTAACAGGTCCCCCACTCAGCCTCTTTACAAGAAGAAGTCAGTGCTACTTAGCTGCTATGAAACTTACAGTGGACAGAGTGGATCACTGCTCCATCCTTGCAGAATGGCCTTGCTGGAACAGAGAGCTGCCTGACAAATCTCCCAGAGGACAGCAAAGCAGAGAAAGCGAAGCCCTGCCTATTTGTTCACTCTTCCTGTTATTAATTTGCACTATTATTACTAATAAAGATTATTTTACTGTGCTAATGCCTAATTGTGGCACAGAACCAAGAGGAGCATGGTGCTAGGCACTGAATAAACACAGAAAAACAGGGCAGTCCTGCTGCAGTGAATGGAAAGGTTTAGACAGTATAAATAAATATCCATCCCTTTTGAAATCTTGTTGGAGCCACCTTCCAAGTAATCTCAGGTTCAACCACTGCTACTGATGCAGCGAAACAGAATCAAGATTTACACTGATAAAGGAGTAGACCCTCTAAAAACACACAATCTGGCAAAACTGAAACAGACTAAATAAGCCTCTTGAAGAAATACATATTTGTGCAATTGCCCTGATTTAAAAGATACGTTTTCTGTCCTTCACCCATCACACAGAGCCATGCTACGGTGACATGCTGAAGATAAATCATGTGATAATTCAGGGACACTCACTAACTCCGTAGAAAAATCAATGATAACACAAGAGTATGCAAATAAACCTTGAGATTGTGAAGCAAAAAAATAAAATAAAATAAAAAAATCCACCACGATCTGGTCTGGTGCATGCTATCACTATCAATGTGAATTCATGACCCTGAGAGGAGAGCTGATGTGCCTCACCGCAGAGCAGATCTTGGGGGCATATTCATTATTAGCAAAGTACAAGCTCAACAGTTTGCTCTCCTGTAATGATCCAACGGTGGCATTCAGGTGAGCAGCATGTAAACATTCAGGCTGGAATGTGGCCAGGGCAGTAGGCTGAACCTCCTACTCTTAATGAGAAATGCCATATAGGCTGCAATGTCCAAGCAGAGCAGGAATGAGTTCAATTAAAAGATTTCATCTGAAAGCTCCCTACACAGCAAGCTACATAGACCAGCATTTACAGCCCTGGGAAACATCAAGCATCGAGTAGACTCTGAGTGCAACTGCCAAATGTGGTACAGCACTTGGGGAACATTTATCGTGGATGAAAGCAAGTGAGTTTTGCCTTGGAGGGTCCCAGGTACATCCCACAGGAAAAAACTGCAAAAGGTCTCTCTTCCTCCCTGCTCTGTTGGCCAGTTTCTCTTGTACGTACCATCGTGCTCTCAAATGAACTCACTCATAACGTGATGACAACCTCCCCATTTTTTGGATGCCAGACTTTAAATGAAAGGAACTTAGGGTGTTTGGAAGGTTGTCACTTTATCCTCTGCCAAAGACCTGGAGAATTTTCTTACTTTTTTTTTTTTTTTTAAGGAGCAACCAAACCACTTTTGAATCACATAGTCAACACACTGAGCATGGCTGATTTGCCTTAAAACAAAACTAAACACATGTACTTCATAATTGACTATTCCTTTTTCTCTTCCTACCCATATTTTTTTTCTGCTATTGCGCTATTCACTTTACATGCCCAGGCTCTACTAGTTCTGGCCTTGTATATCTCCCTCTCCCTGTCTTCACTTTTCCTGCACATAAATTTATCCTCCTCTCTCCTAATCTAACCTAGCCTAGTCTAACCTACCCTAATCTAAACTAATCTAGTCTAATCTAATCTCTCCTCTTTCTTCCTTTGCTCTTATTTCCTTTTCATATTTCGTGTTCAAACAGAAAGTGGTTTGGCTGCTTCCAACTTCCAACTTGTGATTGTGTCTTACGGCAATTCACCAAAAGAGATAACATGATACTTAAGATAAAAATGCTCAGCTTATAACGGCATTTCCTTCAGTTTTGTTGGTCTAACTCCACTGAATTCAGAACAGTTGTGATGAATGGAAAAAACAGATAATTGAACAGGCATTAGTGCTTTTGGTTATTCTGTGTGACCTTTTCCAGACAGGACCCCATGGGCATTTGCATGCTAGTGTAGACAAGACTTGTGGGTGCCTGTTGTTACTTATGTCGTGACATTCCCATCCTGTTCTATCTATAAATTCACAAGGACTCACTAAACTGTTTATTTTCCATTTATAACTGTTGAAAGTCTCTAACATGAGCTCTAATACTATTCTAAACGCCACTATCTGAAATTAGCTGTAAATCTCTTGTGCTGTTTAAGCTCAAGGAAGTTCACTGATCTTGAAGTTTGGTATCTAGACAACAATCTTCTTTAAATAGCTCGCCCAGAGATATAAGCTAAACAGAGAGGTCATAGACTTGAAAAACCTTGAAGAAGGAGCTTCAAGACACTCTCCAGGCAAGGTCAGTAGCTCAGCCATAACACTGACTTTCTCAGTACCTTTTATTCTCAGAGGAATATTTAAATATTAATTATCACAGTCATGGTGAGGTATTCAGTAAAAACAAGTTTTACTTCAGTCTGCCATAGCCCATAGCAATATCAGTAGCCAAACAGATGTAACTCCATTTTGTACAAGGGAAGTTTCAATTTATCAGTGAAGGTGGAATGGAAAATATTAAGAGCATCTGGAGACACTATTCCACATCTGCTGAAGATAAAATATGTAATTGTATCAGGTGGGGAAGCTCATAAGAAATACAGAATTTATTGTAAATGTTAGTAATTTACATTTAAATCTGTTTTAAATGGTTAGGTTATGCAACTAATTCATTACTGTTGAGAGTAATGCAGTTTTGACTACTTTGATAAAATCAGCCTTGACAGTGCCCTCCAACATTGTTAAGTCCAGTCCCCGGTTATTGCAGGCCACCATTATCAGACAACACCTTCTAAGGAGAATTACCAAAACCTCTCAGTATGTTTCTCTAGTGGACATGATGACACTGAACATCACTTTCACAGAGCACAGAATTGTTGAATGGCTTGTGTTGGAAAAGACCTTAAAGGTGATCTGATTCCAACCTGCCCTCCTCTGAGGTTGTCAGAAAATACAGCGATTCACCAGATACAGAGCCATGTTCACAGCTGTGCAGATCTTGGCAATGTCCACTGAAAGTTTGCCTGTCTTGACAACACTGGACGGCTGCAAGCAAGTGCCTTCTTGTCCCTTTACAGCTCTTAAGAAGTCACTGTTTGTGGTTGTGCCAGACGGTGGGGCAGTGCAGAAGAACAAACTGCTCTTCTCCTCTGTAAGGAGGAGTCTGCCATTAATGACTAAAACTGCTATCACAGAGCAGGCCATTTATCCTACCTGGCATACAGGAAAAACTGACTGGTATTTTAACTCAGCTGAAGCATTCAGCAGTAGCCATATGATGAATCGTCATCTTAATTCTCCTGTTTGCCCGATGGACTGCAAAGGCAAGGAAGCAGTGATGAATGTAGCAGCAGCAGCAAGACATAGCTACAGTGATGAATTTTTTCCTCAACATTTATCAGCAAACCCATGTGTTTACAACTTGCAACTCTCCTGTTCATCAGTTTAAATGACATAAAATGTTAATGCATATTTTGATGTTTTAGTTATATTTGAGTCTCCATCATTCTTTTGGTTAGTTAGCAGCAGTCAGACAGGAAGCACTACTGAAGAATGTTTTGGACATAGTCTCCACCACCTATTTTTTTTTTGGCAGAAGTTTATGTACTGATTAAATATTATTAGTTTGAGTCCTACCCTATAATTTTAACCTACATATTTTTGTTCAAAATGAGAAACAAAACTTACTGATGGCAAAATGTAAATGCTGTAGAATGCACCTACATGTATACTGAATGAACATAGGATACTAACCAGCATCTATCCCTATCCATTGTTGCTTGCTGTTTGCCCTACTACCACCCTTTTCAAATGTGTTTTGTTTGCTAATGCAATATATGACAGAAAGGAGTTGGGGTGTTGATAACACTAACTATTCTTTTCACTTCTTAACACTCTTTTGCAAAAGCAATGCATCACACAGGAATGAACAGAAGCTATAAAATGATTAACTTCAGAGTATGACAATTTGTCTCTCTTTCTCAAAGGACCAGCCCTTTGACATTAAGAATGCTGCATACACGATTCATTCTGATGTCTTCAGTTCTTACTGAGCAATTCAGCATGAAGCACCACAGCACGATCATCTTCAGTTTGGGTGAAGTCCTTAACATAAGGTGCAATTGCTAGGTCTTAATAAACCCATGCTGTCACCCTTTTCTGGCTGATACCATGCACACTGCATTAAACGACCTGCAATTACACCTTGTGAAGTGCCCTGGACAAATAGTTTCTGTTCTCTTCATGGCAGCTTCCGCCATTGCAAGCCCAAGGTGCATGTTATGGTGCTCATTTTTAAATCCCTGCTTTGGGGTTTTTGATAGCGTTTCCATGATTGCCTTAGTGTTTTACTACTCATCTCAGGCCCACACTGCCTGAGAAATCACAGTTTTTATATGCACTTTGCATTGCCTTAAATTAGAGTATGATCTTCTACCATGGCAGTAGCTCTGTAGTTCTCACACTCTTTGACCCAAACTGTTTGAGTCTAGGTCTAAATATGATCCAGAGGCCACATTCCTTGTGTTGACTGATAACCTCCTCCTGGCCACAGATAACTATTTGTCCACTGCAGCCATTTCAGATAGGTCAGTTCTATTTAGTACTGCACACTGACCACATGGCTTTCCCTTTCTTCAGTGACTGAAGCTGCAGAACAATGCCAAAGAAAGATTCTCTGACCCCAGGGATTTCCATGGGGGATCCACATCATTGCTAACTCTCTTGCACACTTAAAGTTTTGACGGGACAGAAAGTTCATCAGGACAAGACAGAACGAGAGGCAAAAATGATGGGGGTGGGGGGGTTTTCCCTCAGGCTCTGGGCTGAGTGGGATTTGCTGAGTGGCTTATGACTGATGAGAAAACTGCAGGCTTCACATTTGAATACAGACCTCTCTGGTGATTCATGCTTTTTCTGGCTTTCTGCACACTTTTTCCTCTATTAAATGATAGACAAAAGCGTGATATTCTTGAATGGATTTTGCTTCCTGTGTGCCCTGTTCAAGACGTGCTGCAGAGGTCTCCATGACTGCCATTAGTTAGCAGTTGAGTTCCAGCTCAAGTGGAAAACACAGAGCCATAATAGCCTAAGTATCAGCCATCTGCTGTCTCCATGCCCCAGGCCGTGTCACTTGCAATCATTTGAAGAGCGCAGTATCAGCACAGCGGCTTGGGCTGGAGAGCAGCCCGAGCTGCAAACACTCTTGGTGGAATGGTTGTCTCTTCTGGAATGCACTTCCCCACTTCAGCTCTAACAGTCTGGATTTCATGACCCCCCCAGGTCATCCTGTAAGGTCCATCTGCTTTCCCAGGCTTTGAGGGGGGAGGAGAAATTTGGGAAATTATAAGGCCACCATAGGAAACGGTTAATAGCATCATGGTAGGAAGAGGTTATGCCTTGAGACATTGACTCAGTGGACAAAAATTATACTAAGGAAATATACCCAGAAAACAGAATGGGGAACTGTAACTATGCTGAAGAAATAAACACTTATTGACATTATGGGATACAAGAGAGAATATTTCTATAAACTGATAAGTAAAATTGTTCTGATGAAGGTTTTAAAGTCTATAAATAAAAAAAAAAAAAGAGAGAGAGAGAGATAAAACATATGAGTGGGAAATATAGATCAGAGTCTGGAAAGGAAGAATGGAGATAACATCATTAAGAAATTGTTCCAAGAAATCATTTTAAATAGTCACTACTGATCTCTTTGTCTTCTAGCTCCTCAGAAGAAATCACCTCTTGCATTATGCCATTCAAAATGAATTATGCTTTCAATTTTCCTTGTTTCCTGTTATATTCATATTAAACTACTACACCGTGCACAGGAAAGAATCCAGCAAAAACAACTAATCATACTGTATGCTAGGAATGGTTTTCTTCAGATGGCTTTAATTCTGAAGACAAAGGTCAGCAATTTACCACAAAGAATGTAATATTTCCTCCACTTGTGAGCAGTACACTTCCATGGCCTTCACAGTGTTCTTCTATTGCATTTCTGCTGGAAAGAAGGGCTTAGAAAACTTTCTATAAAGGCAGCTCTTTTTTTTTTCTTTTTTATTTTTTTCTGTGAGACTTAAAGTTGTGAATGCTGTATGAGGGAGCTACCAAATTAACTATAAAGGTCCTCTACCACACACGTACTTAATTAACACGTTTCGTAAGCACTGTGATAAAAGGCTCCTTGTAGCTGAGCATTTCTTGTTTCAACACATGACCACGTTGATGCATGAGGGCAGGGATGGTTCATGTTGAACCTTGCACCTCCCAGCCAGCTTTGCTTTGCATACTGACTGAGCAGCCTGGAAATCTGTCTCAGAGCAATAAGGGGAATGGACATGTTGTGCTTTGAAACTGGGAAGGAAGGGAAAGACAGCTGTAAATGTGCATTATTTAAAATGCTGTAGGATGAGAAACAGATGCTTGTGGAGTTGCAAGTTACACAGCTTATGCTGTCAGTTGGCAAGCGAAACTGGTATCAAATCCACAGCTATGCAAAATCCACTGCCACAACTGGCATCCAGGATGGCAGTGCTGGCCAAGACTGAGAAACTGTGGGTGTGGAAATTTTCCTCTCTGCTCTGATCCCTCCCAGGGTGGAGGTGCAATGGCAACTCAGGTAGGGGAAATCACACTGCACCTGGCTGCAAGATAAACACAGCATTTCTTTCAAGGGCTGCCTGTCTATTTATTACCCATCAGCGGGACTTACATTCACTTAAATGAAGAAAAAAAAAAAGAGAAGAAGAAAAGCAAAGTGGTGTATTTGCTCTCTGATTCAAGTTCTGATGATCCATATCTCACAGTTAAAGCACCCAGCTGAATTGCCAGTGTCTGAAATATTCAAAGGAAGAAGTTTCTGATCTCTCCCCAGTGCACGTCGTAAGTGGGTGAGTTGGCAGCAAGCTGCAGTTCCCTTCCTTATATTGCTGCCTACCAAGGAGGAAAACCCTGGAAAACTGCCAGATCTGGAGACTTGTTAGGGAAACACTATTTTGCTGATGGGAGGACAAGAAAGGATGAGGCAGAATTCCACATAATTCTGTCAGCTAAAACATTGTTTTGACTTTCATCAGTAAAAAGAAGCTAGCAGCTAATTTATGCACAGGATAAAGGCTTTTTTGAGAAGACATAATTTAGCACTCCCCAGCAACTACTGAGACAGAAGGTTAAGATCACTGGAGCTTAGGAAATAACCATAATCTCTCCTTGGGCTGATGGACAAGCTTCCAGCTGGTCTCATATTGAGTGAGAAAAGGCAAAGGAATATCTTATTTGCACAGTGAATTAGAGTGAACGTTTATGGACCTTCTTATAGATTTCATGCAGTCTATAGATGCTAACTAGTAGTAATTGTGAGTGATGGCTTCTTTCCACACAATTCAACACTGCTATTGAGAATAAAATTCTATCCCTTTTTTTTTTTTCCAACCAGGATGGCAGGTCTCCATCAAGGCTCCTTTAGGATTTGGGACACAGATCAGTGCCAGAAAACTTGTGAAAACCACAGGGCTACAGGGTGGATCCATGTCTTCCTTCTCTCTGTGCCGGCCCTGTCGTAATCCCAGACTGTACTAATGCATGAGGCCCATTGCAGCAGCACTCAGTGGGAGTAACCACAACCTTGTGTGACCTTTGCGTTGGCAGCTCCTCCAGAGTTTGTAACTCTGAATTGCCGCCTTCCAGCCCTTAAGATCTTACCTAAATAAGTTGATTTGTAACTCATAAGAAAGGCTCTGGCCCCCAAGAAGACTTTGAAGTAGACTCTAAAAAAGACATTAGCCCTAGTCATAGGACAAGGGGCTGTCAATAGCAAAGAACAGTGAGGAAAGGCTGTAATTCTCCTCACAGCTCTGACCAGTGATTCATAGTCACACCAGCATAGGCAATACTGGCATAGACAATATTTTTAGAAGTTGTTTTTTTTTTTTTTTCCATGGAAGATAATGACGTTATGGTACTCCACTGACATCCACAGTCTCCTGGGCAGGGATGAAAGCAGCCTCAGAAGGAAAGAGGCTCTACCTTGGAGGAAGAAACCCACAGTGGAGCTAAGAATGGTCATGAGGTCCACTCCCAGCACAAGGGCTGCTTAATAGCTCCTCTTTTCACTCTGGCTTTTTTCCTCCTCTCCCAAGCAGTAAAGCCTCAGGAATACTTCCACTGACTATGCAAAGAGGATGTCCACTTCTTTACCGACAGGTCTCCCCTCAGCCCACCCACACTCCTGTCCTCCATTCTCCCTCGTTCTTGAGCCCTGGTGCCTGCAGAGGCTTCCAGAAGCTCACAGTGCTACACATTCCCATCCTAGGGCAGTTGGCCCACATCCGTGATCAGAGTGAATACATCATAGTTTGCTAAATTAAATCAAATGCTCCATGCTATTCAGTTAAGTTCTGCACCATGGGTTTCTCCTTTCTGTGCTTTAAAGTCAGTTCTGTACCTCTGCAGTGTGACCTCACACGAGGCTCTGTGTGTTGAAGTTTTCATTCAGGATACGTATGCCGAAAGGTACAATGCTATGAATGTAATACCCAAGTGCTGAATGTTGGTCGTTTGGACTGATCAGAGTATTTCTGAAGTGACTGATACCAAATTCTTTCTGTGCTCAAAACCATTTTTCTCTACAAACCATGTTTACACATGCAAAAAATAATTTGAACCAAGTGTTATAAAAGCCTGAAAGCAGTTCAGGGCTGTTTCAACATTGCAAACGCTTATGTGTAGCTGAGCCCAATACTGTTGCTCTCAAGTACAGCCTTATATCAATTAGTTGACACTGCTTTTTGTAACTTGTCTAGGTTAGAGGTCTGAAAGTCAGGGTGATGTGAACAGAACCTCAAGGTGCTACTGTGCAAATATAAGACTGGCACAGAGCAAAAGGATGGTGAATCTGAAAGCTAGAAGAAATTCACAATTAATTACAGAGATTATATTTTTATGGATCATATGAAAACAGTGAGAGTTCTCATATTTTGAAATTAATTATTCTTCTGGAAAGGGAAGAACTTCCACATTTTTCTTAATATACTACATTTCCATTTGACTTCAATGATTTGGTTGCCAGTATATTTTTAAGGAGCACAGGATTTCAGAATTTTTGGTTCAGTTTTTGTGCTGAACTTTAATGATTCCAGAATAACAAGGGGCAAAATCAAACACCAACCTACCTTCCTTCCCAAACCCAGCAGATTTTTCAGATTTTGCATTATTCCTTCTTGCTCTCCAGTGTCACTTCCCTTTGCTGCACTTAACTTAACTTTCACTCATCCTTGTTGTTACATCATCCAGGAGACAGCAATTTAAGATAGAGAATATTTTTATTTCACTTGAATTAGAATTTCCTGGCATTGAATTCATATGGTAGAAATGTGAGTAAGTAAATAAAAGTACTGGCATAACCAAGAACACTATTCAGAAATGGTCTTAACTCTTGCTTCTACGATGCTGAGCAAGAGTTCAGTTTCAGTATTGACATTTAGCAGAATTCATGATCATGCTTCAATTTCTGATCTACAGAGCACAAAGAAACAATTCCAATTATCACCTCTAATGTGTTCTCAAAGCAGCATATAGTGATTATCTGGAAAGTAAAGGGAATCTCTCAGTGACTCCAGGGATTCAGCCAAATAGCCAAAAATGTAGTTTTTAACACTCCCCAAATGATTTCCCACACATTATGCCCTGAAAACAGAACTGAAAGTCATGTGTGCAACTACCCCAGAATCTCTCAACCTCTCTTCTCCTCAAAAGCCAGAAACTAGAAGCAGTAGGACAATAGTGGGCCGGCTTTGCACTAAGGTACTTTATCTCGGTCTTGCATCAGACATGGGCTTAGAAGGAGTATGAATACTGATCCTATTACCCCATGAACTAATTTCCAGTGACTTATATTTAAAACTGAAATACTGTATTTACAGTATTCTGTTGTCCATTTGCACTGTCAGGAAAAAAACCAACGGAATGAGTGGGACTAAAGAACGCGGATCAAGGACCTTCCCAAAGAAGAAGTACACATTGCGCTTTGTGGCAAAGACTGTTTCAGTAAAAGAAGTGCCATAAAAATAGACATAAAGTTGGGGGAAAAAGTGTAAGACTGCTTTTATATATTGCAGATATTCAGTAGAACATATATAAAACATGTGAATTTTGATTCATTGAGAACATTTTCTAGCAAAGCCTAGAATAAAACCCAGCCATAATAACCTTAGAGGCCTCTGTAACAACTAGAAGAAACTGAATCAAAATACTGCTTCCTCTACCACCAACACAAATGAGTTATTTTTCTTGACAATCATTAGCTAAGGTTAATTGCATCCCTCCCCGAGAACCTGAATGCATCCCCAAACACAAGCATTTCAGGCTGCTCATCACATGAGTGCACTTCGCAGCATCCCTATGATCCAGTATATCTTTTCTCTCTCTTTTTCCTCTGTACAGTTCTCTGCTTTCATTACAAGAGGAATCCTGTACAATTTGATTTAAGGGAAACATTCTCACTGACTTAGCAGAGCTGAACAGAGTCAACAAAACCAGAGGCTTTCTTTGCCCTGTCACCTTCTTTCCATTAATATCCATAGCAAAGTTACAAGTGAGTTCAACAGGAAGGAGTAAGATTTTATCATAAATGTAGTCCTACCTCTCATTCTCCATATACAGCAAATGCTAACTTGGCTTTGAAATAAATTTCCTTAACAGCCAAGTACTACTATTTAACAGGACCCACGAGCACTTCTATAGCATTTTACAATTCCAAATCACTGCATAAGTATTAATTAGCCTTAATGACTCATATTACCTAATAAGATAATGAAAAGCCCCGCAGCTCACAATATCTACTTCTATTTTCAGTAAGAGATGTAATGATCTTTCTAAAAGGATATGTTCTCTTTTAATTCTTTTTCTGCAAGTCTCTGTCATAACTTCTGTAAAAAATTGAAAGTGTACTGTGGTATTTTTTTCTTCATTTGTGAAGACCACTTTATTGCTGCAGCCTTCGCCACAAAATAAAAATACAGAGGTTTAAGGACAATATTTATACCTTAGCAGGCTTTCTGTTGAATGACTATTCATTGAGTGTGGACTCAGTGCTTGGTAAGGAGATGTGGATTTGCTGCCTGCTCTTTACAGAGAATAGCAATGTCTTTCTTGGTTTCTTTCTAGGTTGCCACTGCCAAGGTAATGCTTAATGGATTAAGTCTTGTGAAATAAATCCTGTAAATAGAATGTGGGCTGAGATCATTTCAACTCATTTCCCCTGCGTCCCCTTCCCATTCTGGAAGCTGTCAAGTACAAGCAGCCTGCAAGCAGCCTGTTCTCTCACTGTTAGTCTTGAGTCTCACTAGATGCATAAAACAGCTTGTTTTTTGCATACTTTCTGTGATGGCATTAAAAAAACTGGAAAGCAAAAAAAAAAAGCTTTTCAATTCCACCCATGGCTATAAACTGGATACAGCTAATCTTGCAAGCGCACCAAACATTGCTCTATTTGTTCATCATTAGAGCACTAGAAACCTATGTTTATGATAGAATGATAGTTGAATCTGAAGGATTTTAAAGAAAAGGACTGAACCAACTGTGGGTCTGTAAACAAACAAAATGGTTTTGACGTCAGTCACATAATTTCATGGGCTGGAACAGTATCACGCAGCCAGTTCTCGCCCCTGAAGAGTTTCTATTTTAATTTAGATGCATTCATGATACGGGACAGCACATCAAATCCAAGAAACTTCAGGGTACTGCTGAAGGCCAGGTCTATGCTGCAAAGATTGCATAAGCCACGCTTTGAAAGAGCAACAGAGACCTTCTGGCTCAAGGAGAGGGGACAGTTGTGTCTACAGAAGATGGACAGACAGAAAGGTGAGAAGAGGGGAGAGAGGAAGAAAGGAAGGGAAGGAAGGAAGGCATGGAGGAAGGCAGAGAGGAAGGCAGGAAGGAAGGAAGG
>PPHD01003951.1:12763-29913 GCA_002909625.1 Bambusicola thoracicus | reverse complement strand
ATAATTATTATTGATAACCCCAAATGTAAACAAGGTAATCTTGATTTTATAAGCTACCACCTAATAGATGCTGAAAATTTCTACATTATAGCTACGATTGTTTTTTGTTTTGCCATAATCCCTTAAGTATTACCAATGAACAGTGAACTATACGTGAGGAGACGTACAGTTCTTCCATGAACAGCGCTGAATATTTTGGAGGACTCTATTGTCTTTTCCTTGCTTTTGAAGTCACGGTTCAGAACTGCTCGTGCCGTGTAGGTTGGTTATCCTCAGCCCACCCAACCACCAGCGCTACACGGCTGCGTGCTGCTAGCTCCTGGCGCTTACAATGAGGTAATCATCACCTTGTAGTTCATTGGTGTGAATGCTGGTCAGATGGCCTGTATTTTATTAACAGAAATAGGGTCACAAGTCAAATACATGCTTGGGGTCAGTGAACAAATACAAAAGAAGATTAGAGGAACAAAAGAATGTGACTGGAGGGGTAAAATCCCACTGGGGGTTAATCGAGCAGAAATGTATCAAAGAATGCAAACTGCCCTTTCTTTTGTTATTCATCGTACAGGACGGAGTTCCTATGTCCTGCTGATTTCGGTTAGATAGAGCATCATCTCCAGAACGCTATCTGTTAATGAGCTTTCTGTACGTAGCCTTACTGAAGGACTCCTACCACACACTAATACTACTTTTAGTAAAATAACGCCACCACTACTAACAACAATAATTAAAAATGCCCAGCATAAACATATGAATTACAAAGATTTGCTTCACCTAATATTGTACTACGCGGACTGTCTTTGAAAATAAGAGGAAAATAGCATACAGTGTCATGTTTCTGGGATTCTGTTCTGCCCGCAGGACCAAGAATCCACAATTATACTGATTTAGCTCCCTCTTGCAAAGCAAATGAATTAATAAAAATTTCTCTGAGGAGATGGCGCTGTATTGCTAGTGTTTCTGTTTTTCCTAAGAAAGACTATCCTTTCAAAAGGCAGAGCAACAAAAAAGGAGCTAGCATCCCTGATTTGCACTGTAAGTACTGGACGTGGTAGGGCCCAAACGGCAGCAGTCAAGAAAAATCATAGGGTGCTTAGCAAGCGGCAGCTGATTTGCTCTTCTGATACATGTTCATCGCTCTTTCTGTGACAAGAAGCAGAATATTCTGCCTTATTTGAGCTATGCACATTTGTCTAATTCTTTAAAATCCCAGCAGTAGAAAGATTCCCTTTTCATCAATTTCCATTTATTATGCTTGTAGCTACATATTGTAATATGAATTCTTCTACCCATGTATGCTGCATATCTATAGATTTTATGTTTTTGCACATCGCGTGAAAAGCATATTTCAAAACTATTGCATTACCATGTGCCAGAATAATATTGCTATGGAAATACAAACACATGTTATCAAAAGAGCATAAAGCAATGGAGAGAGGCCGAGGAATCCTTAGTTCTACGACTTTGTGCCACTAACTTACTAAGCAACATTGATAAAGTCTCTTCATCTTATTTTGGCATACTTTATCTATAAAATAAGCAAGATGTCCTTCTCCAAGGCTGGAATAAATGTTAACTAGTCAATCAGACCCTTCACAAGCAAACTGGAATTTTTGTCATCACCGTCAAGATGAGATAAATCAGGCTGAGAGACTGTAAATCTCTAAGTTTCAAAGAAAGACACTACATAGATGAAAATTTCATGGCCAGATATAAACTGTGGTAGACTGCTGAAGGATTAATGTGAAACAAAATACTGTAAATGAAAGCATTCCTTGAACTGAAATCATCAGCTTCCCTAATTACCTATCTAGCTACCTGTACATGCTTTTCCATACAATTTATTTTCACACATTATATACCTCCTTCAGGAATACACGCGTTTGATCCCGGATCATTTAGCAAAGCAGGCACTGTCCCTTAAGCTTAACACTAAGTGCACACTTAAGTGTTCAGCTGGATCAGATTGCAGAGCATTCTGCAAGGCTGAGCCTTTCACAGGGCCACCTGTGGGATTTTCCTCCTCTTCGAACAAATGCTACGGTGACAGTCTGTACACACAGTGTCTGACCTAGGATCAGCAGCACTTTATGTGCAGACACCCACATAAGGATTTTCTTTACAGAACTGATTTTAAAATGGAAATGTCTCTCTCTCCCCCAGCTCTGCTGGTAGACAGTGTTTACCCGATGATCCACGGGAGCTTGTTCTCAACGGGAGCCTGTACACAACTTATTTGTGGGTTAGTGGGCTGGAAATCACACATTTAGAGTATTTTCTGAAGGATGTCAACATAATTCCCGCGCTTAAAAGTGTTTAACACTGCATATTCATTACATGCTTTAGAAGATATGAATTATCACAGAGCGGACTGAGACTTGCTAATAAAATAATAACAGGTGTTTAATACACAAAAAAAGTCTATACAAAAATAAAAAACAAACCTCTTTTGCCTAAACTGAGATGCAATTAATGCACTTCTAAAAAGCCGGAAGTTTAAAGTATCTTTCCAAGATTTACATTTTAGCCATTTAAATACTTTCTATGGAAATACAGTCCACTAAAACACAATATTCTGAAGTCTTTGTGCTAATTCAGTGCAGAAGTGCTATTTAAAAAAGCTTTTATTTAAATAACGTGGTCAGAATGCTTTAAGAAATATCCCTTTATGAAATATAATTAATTACCTTTGTATCAGTACCATGTGGAAGAGACGTGCTGTTTACTTTGGACAGTGGTTCTGAGATGTACTGAGGTTTGCATAATGCCAACCAGCATGCTGTATTACTACTTAAAGGCTTGTGAATAAGAATTTTACTACAGTCACAACATATATATTGGACTCTTCTAGAAAACTGATCACTCAAATAAAAAGAAAGGAATGTTTTTGATCTAGAAAGAAGATGGGCAAAAAGAAAGCCTGCTCATCTTAACTCTGCGTTAGGGAAAAAATGAACTTTGATCTATCATATCGCAGAGCTGCTTGTATTTCAGTGGCAATTTATCAATTCTTTAATAGTCAAAGCGTCCAAGAAGTAAAAGCTTCTTAGACTTCCTAATCTAATAGCTATTATTTAAAATTTTTATTCTGTATGACTTACTGTTCAGTTCAGAAGCAAAAAAGCAACATCCTTTCTTAAGAATTCTCTTTTTTACAAGAACTGATGAAATGGAGGTCAACACTACACATTTTGCACTTCCTGGTGTAAAAAAAATGCAGAATCCCACCTTCATACAGCTCTTCATCTCTTACCTAACCTCACAGCCAGTGCCACGTGTCAGCAGCAGGACTGCCTTCAGGCCAGGATTCAGCAACACCGCCCTTCAGGGATCACTTTGTGTGTGTGCTCCACAGCAGGTCCCACCACCCTGCCCACCAGCACGGGGCTGGGTGACTTCCATCCTGTGGGGAGCAATTAGGAAGTCTCCTCCGTGCTCCAGCCACCACGAGTGCTGCAATTTGTCTCTACAGGGGAGAGAAAAGGGCTCTTTGCTTTGCCCCGCAGCACAATATGGGTGGGAGGATATATCCCAAGGCGACAGACCCAGCTCAGTAGCAAGTCCCAATTCTCTTAGCTGAGGTATGCTCTGTATTCTTAAGACAATGGAGACGTGAGGATATTCGCATCTTGTGGGCCTCTCACAGAAGTGGATCTGAAATAAGGTTGAGTGGCTTGCTTTAAAACATTTGCCTCTGTAAGTCCAAAGAAAGGAGCATTCAAGAGTGCAGATCTAAACTTGCATGTTGTTGTTGCTAAACATGAAACCTGAAGGTCAGAATTCCCACAGTCAACCACTCTGACTCAAAAAGACATCAATGTATTTGCTAAATGGAAACTATACTCACATCACATCTTATCCTAATGTCACAAAACCCATAAAATTACAAATCAGTTTTAAAGGAAAATACATGACAGCAAAATATAAGTACACAAAAACTACATTAAATATCAGTCTTCATTTGTCCTTACCACTTCAACTTACCTCTCAGTTCAAAACTACTCACTGCAGTGCACAGCTTGAGATAGTCTAAGATCCATTTTAGAGTGGACTGAAATATAAATGACAGTTCGCACTACACATGAACATAGACAACTGTATAAAATATTTAAATAAAGACAGAAAAGAACAGAGGAAACCAACAGAGCCTTTGGCAGACCCAGCCTTTGGGAATTTAGCAGCTTGAGATTCATTGCAAATTTCATCTTTAATGTTATTTTTAGTTCAATATTTTGTAGCACTCAGAAGTAAATCTTTGTGTGCTGTCTCTTCCTGCTTGTGCTGCTTCCTTTTCTGATCTTCCTTTTTTTTTTAAAGAAACCTAATATATTTTCAATACAATTGATTTGTGACATGTTTTGTGATACTTGTTAGTTACTGTTTCTTCACACAATGCAGTGCAAACCATTACAGCGCCGTTTCTTTTTATGTGCTGAATACTGATTGTCATAATTGAATACAAACGAGACCCCCCAATAGCCTTTGTTCCAGCATACCTTGCCTTGCATTAAATTCTCTTACATTAATTTTGATTGTTGGGTTAGGGTCAGTCTCTTTTTTTTTAGCTTCCTGCCACTGCTCCAAATACTGCCACATGCCGTGCTTCTTCAGAGCAGCTGAGATTTTATCCTCTGGTCTGTTCTTTGTCTCCCTTGTAAAGCAACAGTGATACAAAATAGAACTGGGAGAGACTGTGAGAGGAGACAGGGTAATGTCCATCTGCAGAGAGAGGGAAAGCGGGGCTCTGCCTCACATAGCCTCTCCTGCACCCCCTGCCACACAAGCCAATACAGCTATTGGCCCCTTCTCTGCTGGGACAGACACCAGTGAGGCCAGGAAGAGGACAGTGTAAGCATATGAGCAGATTGCTATGGGTCAAAGCAAGCCACGGAGAAACTGTGGGACAGCGGCCCCACTGCAAGCATCCATATTCTTGCTTTCAGCCAACAGCAAATGCAAGATAACTGACATGCCAGGGAAGAGAAACAATAGTATCCATCAGATACTGGGGAGTAGGTCCATCAGGGTGGCAATTACCAAAGTTTCTGAGAAACTAAATTCACATCAGCTCTACGCCAACACTCAGGTGTCTTGTTCAAACCTAAGTCCTATTTTGTCTTTTGTGACTTAACTTGCCAGATCATTTCCCTTCCTCCCACTACTCTAATTATAATTTCACAGTTGTGCCACAGATCATGACATTAGAAATAGACTATTCCATATCCTACGGAACTGACAATAACTCTGTGATGTTACATGGGAAGGGAACCATGCAGGAGATATTTATCTGCACAGTATAGTATGAACACCATAAAACTACTTTTACTGTAGTTAATTCCAATTTCATCAGCCTATGACCCACTGTTGAGGACTATGCTGAATTTTTCCTTTTTTTCACCAAAAAAAAAAAAAAAAGTCACAAGAGGAGGACCTTGCCTGATCATAAAACTTAAGAAATGCAAGAGAGGTTTTTAATTTCAAAAACCTTATTTCTGACGTACTGACATACTGAGCAATTATTCAATGGCTCTCACAATGCAAGGACTAGGAGCCCCAGTTAAATGATCAGGCATCAGTCTTATACAAACAAAAGAAGCACTTCATCCCCACAGTGCATAATGAAATTATGGAGCTCATGGCCATAGGATGGTGTGGAGGTCAAAAGTGTAAATGGACCATAAAAGGGATTACATGAAATCATGCAAAGTAAAATCCATCACTAGCTACTAAACATGATGATCAAGAATAGCCTCCAATCAAAGTGCCTGAGATACAGCGCCTGAGAGGCAGAAGCTCACGGGGGGAGAAGGGTTGTTCTATGCAAGCAATACATAAGAGCTCATAGTCTTTTTCCCTAGGCATTATTTCCTGCTCACTCTCAGAAGTCACTGTCTGTGTAGATAGTTTCCCTGACTCAGGATGGCAGCTATTGTAACGTACTGAAGTCTTCACAGATCTTAACTCATTTTATTTGACATCTTATGTTTTAGAGATTCTTCCTTGATAAATTAAACACAAGTATATTAAGAAACAAACAAACAAAAATGTAAAGAGACATAGAGAGGGCAAAAAGAAACTGAGGTACCCAGAAAAGATGGAGATTCAGAGTTCATGCTTTGCCACATGGCTGTGTTTCAGGATTTCACTCTGTGCTAGCAGTTGAGAACCGTGTTCCAAGCAGGGCCCAGTGGGCCTGCAGTGCAGGAACCACCGCTCGTCATCGCTTTCACTGCACTGAATCATTTGGGCCTCTCCCTTCCCGCATGAGTCAGGTTTTGAAAGCTGAGCCTCCTCCATCCCGTAGGATTCGTTCACCTGTCCCATTAACCCAGTTTCACTATTTGTCTAATGACAACCACAAATAACGACCTGACTTGAGTCATGTCAATATTCTGCCAAAAAATACCATTCTGCCCTCTCAGCCACCTCCTCCCACCCACCCATAGGTTATGGAACTGTGGGATGGCTGCCAGAGAAAAGCAATAAAAAGTAGGAAATGACATACACAAATAAAACTCACTTACCTAAAAGCCCCGTGCATCAGACCTCTTTGTGTTGCTTCTTCACCCCCACTCCTTTATTTCCAACACTTGTTTCACCATTCTTCATTTCCTCTCCTTTTGCTACCTGTTTTCTTCACACATTCTAATTTCTGCTCTATTTTCTGTCTCCTTTTATGCACTAGTTTTTGTTTTTTTTTTTATTGTTTTGTTTTCATTTAGCTGAAAATGAATAAATTAATGCTTTCATAATTTTTCCTTGCTTTTGAGCCAGTAGAGCATTATGGTATCACTTCACCATTTCTGTTTCCTCTTTCCACCTTCCTTGCTACTCATTTTGTTGCTGGCTTTTATCCCTTTTCTGGTCTTCCTCCATGGCAATCAATCCCTCTGTGCAACGATCCCTCCTCAGTGCCTTCATCCCACCTTCTCCCTGCAGAGCTCCTGCTATATCCCCGCAACAGCACTGTCGGAAGCGATCTGAATTTCCAGATGAATTTGTTGTGCTTTAGAAGTTTTGACAGGGTGTTAGAGTTACACTAAACATGCAATACTGAGCACTTCTGATGTAAACTTCCTGGATTTAGGGACATGACTTCACGGAGAAGCAGAGATGTGAAATGGAGCGAAGCAGAGCACCATGCCAGTGTGAGGTGGAACATTCTCTCTGGCTTAACTCTGTCTAAGCCACTTATTCCACTGTTATTTGGCCTTCCAAATGTCAGAGGTCATTGCCGCCTGAGTGTTCTTCCAGGATCCATCCCTGAAATCTGGATATCCCTCCTGCCAAGAGAACACAATATTAGGAACAGTGCTCTGTTTTAGCTTACAGTTGCTCATATTTTCCGGGTGTTTAAAACCACTCGGAAGAAATGTCAGTTGACTGAAGCAGCTGAGTGGGCTGCTCTCATTGCTTCATCCCGTGGCCAAGCTGTGCTTGCTGCTGGGGAGCTGCTAGGCTGGCCCTGCAGCTCACAGGGTCAGGTCTATACATCCAGTACATGCACGTTCGTCAAGGTCTAAATATGCTGTAAACCAGACAACATGTTTAAAATTCAACCCTATGCTGCTTCATTACTATTAGTCACAAGTATACTCAATACTTAAAGGGAAAACAGTGTTTCGGGCTTGTGAAGTTGGTGGAAAAAATGGAAGCAGCGGTAGCTTTAGCATGTATTTTCTATACTAAGAATTGAAAGAATGAGAGATTAGGTAATAACATCCAGAGGGTGGGAGGGAGCCTGACTAACTGAGAATTTTCTGCTGTAAACATTATCCAGAAAACAATATTTCTGTGTTTCTGTTCCTTAACTTTGTTAACAGCACGATAACCCAAGACAGTATCATTTGGACAGCACTTTTTTAATGCACAAGCCACCATAATGAAATACCGTGAACAGTGCAAGCAACAAAAAGTATTCCCATTTTGTGTCTTCTTTCCATTTATATTAATTACCAGTTTATCTGTGGAAGAATTGTGCAGTATGGGTTTTTCTTGCTTGTTCATTATAGGTCGTTCATTAAAGAAAATACTGGGAAATTATCTTCTGTGTCAGTGGATACAGAATGCCATCTGGGAGGTGAAAAAAAATGAAGAGAAATCAGACTGAAAAAATAAATGATTAAAAGCACGAAATGAGTTGTACTTGTGGAAACCAAATACCTTAGAAATCCCAGGTGCATCAGGCAGGCTGCAACACTCAGACCATACAGGCGATGCACTCACACCTCTGCTCTCTCCCAGGGCCTCCAGTGCCTCTGCCACCACGTCCCCATGTCCCGCTGCCCGTCCTGGGCTGGCTGCTGCCCTCAGCCTTGGCACACTGGCACCGCATGGAAGCTCTCTGCCACTTCCTCCTGCAGCTGTCAGCTTCCTGGCAGCTCTCCATTCTGGTCTGAGCTTTCTACCTCCTTTATTCCGAGGTGCTTTTTAACCAACTCTTCAGCACAGGGCAGTTGCAATATAACAGCCTCCTCCCTGAGGCCAAAACCGGCAGGTAGCTCACAAACCTCTCCTGAAACGTGGGGTTCCCTGCTCTGACCCCTCCTGGGGTAACCTGAATTTCAGCACCCGTCTCGTGGGATCAGGTGGATGGGCTCAGTAAGGAGGGAGATGCCCACACTGGCAGATAAGGAAAACATACAATATACTGATAAATATATTAAGATAAATATGGCCATATGCCAGTTTTTCCCCCTCATAAATAAGGCTTTTGTTTACCAAATGTTCAGTTTTGGTTATGTCACTATAAAAATCAAGCAGCTGGTAATTCAGGCTTGATTAGCAGGTCTCCAGTTTTGATTAGTAAATTACTGTAGTAATCAAGGTTAATTCTCGTTTCAGAGCTATGCCACAGATTTTATCTCTTCCAGAGAACTGGATTTACCACCCCGGAGAAGGAATATTTTAATAAATATGACAAAAACATCCAGGAATAGAAAGCAAAAGCAGTTCCAAAGGTTTTTAAAATATAGGGAAGCAGAGCAGCAACGCCACTCTAACATGAAATGGTTAATGTCCTAGGAACAAAACTTCAAGATGCAATTTTGCAGACGATTTCCACGTAATATATGCAGAGATTGCACTGCTAATTCCTTTTACCTTGTTTTTCTATTTCTATCTTTAAAAATTGCTTTCTTTGGATCTTCATCTTTCATTTTAAGAGGGGAAAAAAAAAAAAAAGAAGTATACAGAGAGGCTTAAAAAGAAGCCCAAGAGAGCATTATTAGTAGAAAGATAAACAGTAGAATGGATTCTAACTGAGCCAGAAAACATCACTGTAGAATTTACATAAAATTTAGTTTTCAACCAAACATATTGCACATCCAGTTCCAGCTCATCTCCTAATGAATATTCAAGCTTCCAAATGACCCGCATGTCCCATAAGTGAGCAAGAGTCCCCGAAAGCCATCGTTGTCATAGAAGAGGCACAGTATTAAAAAACAATAAGAATTCATCGGGGATCTTCCTCTTCTATGAAACTTTTACTGAATCTTTAGTCTGCAAATCTTGTGATTATTTGAGCCGTACAAGTCTGCCAGGGATTTGGGTAGCGCGGGATAACACATTTTTATATGGATTTTAATTAGAATAATACTATTGTTTTCTACTCACAATTCTGGGTCCGATTCGGTGTTTCTCTCTCACATCACTTTTGTATAATTAGGCACTCAATTATCTAAAATAAAAGTGAAGTTTTGCTTTATCTGCTCCACACTGCAGGCATTTCTCAGATAGGAAAGCGCAGGCAATTTTCAGATATACTACAGTATTCCACTCAAAATATTTAGATAACTTTTTTTTTCCTAATAACGCTGAAAGAACTGAAGAAGACCCAAAACATACGGGAAGAGAGGCACATTACTGAGAACACAATAAACGAAGACTTTGACGTAAAGTTATACATTTCCAGTGTCTCTTGAGGAAAAAAAGATTTTCTCTAAATAAACACGCTGTGCCTTTTTGAAAAAGGCTAGGAAGGAACGTGCAATTTACTTCTGTTTCATTACATATCATACCATATATACCACATTTATATTTGCTTATTCTAGCAGAACAGCAAGACGGGGATCATCTGTGCTCCTAATTCAGCACCTTGGTTCTGATGATGGCAAACAGAAAATGCTTCAGGAGGTTCCTTCCTAGTGCTCGAAAGCTGATAGCTGTCATGTGGGCTAATGCAAAGAGATTCTTATTCTTCCTGTGTTTTTCCCTGTACGACACAGACCTGGATATTTAACATTCAGCCCTATCTGCATGGGTCATTTATAGACCAGCACCTAATGACATAAACACCGGCAAAAGGAGAAAGCAACCAGAGCTGTGAATGCTTATTTCGGATTAACCCTCAGCTAAAATAATAATTATTTGCTTAGAAAGTAAGCAGATACAGACGGGATTTACTGAGCATGTTGGGGACCTGCCTCACACAGCAGCAAGGTAGGAAGCCCCACACTTTGTGGGAGAAGAGGAAAAAAACATACTTTCATCAGAACGTCTATAAAACATCATAACTCCAGGAAAAGCGTGTGTGCTTTTTTCTGGTCTATCTCACAATGCAGGATGAATTTCCCCTGGGGAAAGAAGGGGTGGGAGGGGTGCAGCAATTCCAACCAGGTCTTTGCATGAACAGGGGACTTTCACAGATTTATGGCTCACCTCCAGCTGTACAGTGGCTCCACGGACCTGGCAGATTTTACTCTTTGAGTTTGCACATGGTTGGGTTTTTTGTTTGTTTGTTTGTTTTGGCTTTCCTTGTCTTTGCAGCTCTTCCAAGTTACAGGAAGGAAGCACACAGCTGTCATTCCTCAAGGAACTGAACAGCAGACAGTGGCCTTTATGAGCATGAGCACCTCTCCCACCACCAGTCAGGATGCAGATATGCTCCAATTAGCTTGAGATCCTTCCTGAGCTGCATTCTTGGCCAAACCCATTGCTTTCCCAAGACTTTGGTGAATTTGAGTGAGCAGCTTAGGGATATGGCTGCAATACAGATAAAGCTATGTTGGAGGTCAGTAACAAAATTCTGAATAAAATTCAAAACTGTAGCCTCCAGAAGATCGCTCTACCTTACTCTATTGAGAGATAAAAGCTCAGAACAGGAAGCAGCAGTGCTTTGAGGCCTCCTGGGCTAGCACAGGGCAGCATGCAACCAGCTATTCACCACCCTTCTGCCAACCTCCAAATGATCAACACGGCCAGAAAGCCACTGCAATCCTGTTATCCCTGGCAGTGCAATGGTTTCTAAAAAGTAGTCTGGCCTAGTGTAGACAAGAGAAGTCATAAGGTTTCTGGAAAGGTAGTTAATTTATCTGCAGGTAGGATGGCATCACTGAACGTGATCGATTCTATTTAAGGTGATTAACAACGTGTTATGTTGCTTGTTTTGAATAAAGACTATAGGCCAACTTCTGCCCTGGCTCAACTCCCACTGAAGTCAATTGTTTAGCCTGAAAAATGGATTACAGGATGTGGCTATAATTTATGCATAGGAAAAAAAAAAAAGGTAGAAGATTTTGCTTTAGAAACAATAATTCTTATTTATGTGTACTGCAGCAGTGCCTCAGACCCAAGATTCTTTTGTGGGATGGTATCCAAATACCTAGGAAATACAGGCATGGCCCCTACCCCAAAGAGTCTTTAATCTAAGCAAAAGACAAGAGACAGCAAACAGATGGGGAGAGGGGCAGAAATGACAAGGTAACTGGAGATAATTATGATCACTATGCAGTCACAGCACATCAGCTGCTTAACCACCATCATTTTTTTAAGGTGTCACAGCAGAGGAGAGTTTTAAGGGAGGATGTGAAGAAGGGCAATTGTAGTAGCTTGGCTGATTTTTATAGCAGTAGATGCAGAGAAGAAAACAGCATGGTTCAAAATTTAAGAAATAAGTGGTGAGATCCGGAGTGAATGGAGGATGCACACAGATCTGTCAGTAACAGTGGATGTGACAGCAGCAGATAGGATGGGGAGAGCCTGTGATGGGCCTTAAAATATCTGTAGGATGCTTTTAGCTGCAGGGTGAGGGAAAGAGACAACAAAAGGTGCGTGGTGGAAGAGGAAGATGGTACAACATCAAATTTAGAAATGCACCCCTGAAGCAGTGTCAGTGAATGGGCAAGGTACCCATCTGCCGAGGCCAAAATAACTGAGGCTCACTGCTGCAGTTTGCAGGAGTGAGGAGTGATTGAGCTGTGTTAGCAGAAAGACTGAGCTGCAGATATGTGGTACAAGAATCAGAAGCTTTGTCCAATTACACACAACTATAGAGAGAAAGGTGTAGAAAGATATCATATTGAGAAAGATGCGTGCCTAGAACTTGAGGTGATAGTGCTGATACTGTGGTCACAGGTGAGGTCTGTGTTTTGCAAGACCCTTCTGGCAGAAAAGAAATTCCCTGTACTTGAAAAGGAGAATGATTCTGAAACGGTTCATATCTGACAGAGCAGAAAACATTTTGTGTGTTAGAAAAGGATATGGCAAAATGAGACTAACAGATGACAAAGACTCCTCTTCAAAGGTTTTAGGGCGTTTTTTCCCATAATATGAATTACTGTATTGCTACTCTGCCAAGCTCATGTTTCAATAAACAAATCAATGGAAACAACTCATTTTTGTTTGCCATACACATATGCACCATTTTTGTGTGCCACTGTGGAAACTACATACAGGAAACTTCAGTATGGAGCTGCCTACGTATACGTGTAGGAGTAACTTTCTGAGAGCCTGACCACTCCAACCTCATCCTGAACAAAAATAGAAGGGACAGTACATGGGCTACTGCAAAGTGATTTATATATTATAAATATATAAATTGATATCTAAATTACTGCCAGAGCTCTGACCTTGATTACAAATGATCATAAAGTAAAGAATAGTTTGAAGTGCCCCAAATTGTAGATCAAAATACTTGTATATTCATCACTTCGACTAGGATCTAGCCAAGATTTTGTTGGCTAATAAAGACTGCAAATTAAATAAAAAACAGGCCCAGCAAAGAGAGGTCATGGCTGGTTTTTTAAACACTTACAGTCCTTTAGGGCAGGATGTCTGTGCTGCTTTAATTGTTCAGAGTTTTGCTTTCTGCCATGGGACTTGCAAATGTGCAAGGCTCTGTCTCATAATGCTGCAATATAAACCTCCATTTAAACTTGATGGGTCCCTTCTCATTGGAGTTTTATTTTCCAGGCACTTTTGTGATGTGCTTTTTTATGATCAGCGTGAATAAATACAATGGAGACATTACCTATGCAAATGGGCAGAACAGAAATGTCTAGGTCCAGGGAAAAACAAGAACATTCTACTTTAAATATATATGTGTGTATAGAATAAAACCCCAATAGCTTCACTTTCCTTTTTTTCAGAATGATTTTCTTCTAATATTGCTGCCAGTCAGCATTTCTCTGAGGAATGCACTAACTATGCATGATCTGATTGGCAAAATGTGAAAGCAAGCTAAATTTCAGTCTCAGTACAATTTTGATTCTTCTCCAGTTTGTAAAGCCATGTCCATGACTATAGTCATAAATGCTCTTAACTTCTGGGAGGAGTGGCTTCTTCCAGAGCTACTTATTCCCATTCATAAGAAGATGTGTGATGGGCAACCTCTGGACAAGCTGTTCAGCTGTGCTTGATAGCATGCAAACAAGGCACCATTGTACAAGTGCCATATTGAGCTACCATACTACCACAAGGTGAGCAGTGCCCTATGTTCCCCAGTGAGCAGCTTTCAGCTATCAGAGGACTGTTTTCAGTGAATCAAGTTTATAGAAAGCCTTTAGTATCACTCAAAAGGAACATCTTTGTGAATCATGTCCTTTAAATATAGGCCAAATTCCCATTTTTAACTTCTGGAAAGTTGTAATCTACTTGGACTCTAAATGGTTTCTCTATTTAGGAGGGAAAATCATTGTGACTCACCATGGAGGAGGACACTGGATGGTCTCTGATACTGTCATTTATTTGCCTGAAAAAAAAACCAAAAACACAGAAGAGCTAAGATTTATGATGCAGATAATGAATTTTGTACATCTCTGTTGTTGGTCAGAAGTGAGGGGCTGGCTTTACATGTTATCACGCAAAGGGTGTAAACAAAAAGGAAGAAAATAGGAAAGTTTGATCATGTGCTAGGTGGCAAAACATCGTTTTTTTATACTAAATTAAAATTTCAAGTATGCTTGATTCACCTTACACTAAAATGAAAGCTTCAAATACAAGCCTGGAGACCAATTAAGCCTTTAGTAATCAGGCAGTCATGATAGGTAATGATAGTGCAGAAGAAAACAGGGACTAACCAGTACTTCACATCACAGTGCAGATCTTCTATAAAATTCATATTGTTCCTAATGAACTTTTTCCTATTCTTTAAGCTGAGCGTAGACCACATTCTGTTTTTAGTTACATCATTGTAAATCTGGAGTAATACTATGAAAGTTCATTGAATCACTGAATCGATGAGGACTTTGTATTTTTGTTGAGGTCTCAAGTGAGATATTCCTATGCTCCCTTGGTGTTTTGGACTGTTTTATTTCTTTGTCTCCTTCCTTGTCACTTATTCTTTTTCAACCTCTGTAGTTACATTACTCCATCCTCTCCTACCCACTCCTATTGCAGTTTGTTATGGCTTTGGGTGGGCGGTTAACTGGCACTGGGAAGAAAAGCCACACAGGAATATATCCGCATATAGCATTATCCAGAGCACCATGCCTCCTTCTCTTGGTTACTTCAATGTCGTTATGAAACATGCTATATATTTATTCTTTAAACAATCTTAAATAGTAGAAAAAAGAACCCTTTTTTTTTTTTCCTGAGTTGTCATCTATTACAAAATCCTACAAACACAAAAAAGGAGCAGTTAAATGAGTGCCTTAATTTGCTTGCTATTGAAAAGCCGTTACTATAACAAACAGCAGCAAGACTTTTAAATCAGGCCTGTGGAACAAAGCATTCCAGTGTCATTTTTACATTAGTGATTACAGTTGATGTCATTTTCACAAAACAAAATTATAACCAAAATGGATATTTCAGGTCAAAGTGCTGCAAGGAGTATATAGATACATTTCCATCAATAAATCTGCCCTTTTCTTGCCCTGACATAAGTGTTCAACCCCTTGTGATTGACGTTTTTACCACTAAATTATACTATGTCTGCTTCTAGAAGAAACGTCTCCATTACAAAATTAGCTAACCATCAACATAACATAAAATAACTTCAACATGGTGTCATTTCACAAGAATATTGATTCTCACAGACTTACTGGATTAAATCCTGGTTTCCCATAAAAGGAGGAGCCATTATGTCTTTGGTAGACAGAAAAATATATATTGTGGAACGATGTATACTGAGGTGATTAAAACTTCATTGCTAGGCACAGAAGAGTAAGATTTCATCCTGTGGCAATACAAAATAAAGAAAATTGACAACACATTAATATGAACTATGCTTATGTTTAAGAAACAGCTATTATTCCATCATTTTATTTTCATCTGCTGGTAGATACTTCTAGCTTTTGGTTGCAGGAGGAAAAGTCATCAGTTTTTCAGTGTTGACTACTGAGTCTGCCAAATTCTTTTCAGGACCTCTGCATGTAAATTTATTCTGGCTTCATTTTCCTCCCGTGCTATTACAATGCTTCATACCTCACAGGACGTTGTGAGCTTTAACTGACTCAGACTTGGAAGATCTTTTGGATGAACAATGCTATTTAAGAGCAAATAGTCACAACCAGCAGTTGTAGTTTCTTCTTCCATCAAAACTGTAGAAAGGAAAACTAATTGGAGAATAGATTTTTATCACTCCCACTACTTCACTTTTATAGACTTGCCCTAATATTGAGTTCTGGAATAATAGTAATGGGCACAAATTCTGTAATTTTAATAAAATTACATTGGTGATAAATTTGAGTCTATTCTTTGGGACCATTTTCACATTGAAGAATTTCCTAAGGGAGAAAGCAACACCCCTGTGGCCACAGTCCCCTCCTGGTACTTGCAATATTTGAAATCTTCAAATACAGATGAAAAAACATGAAAAAAATGCACAATGTAAATTCAGTTGCATATACTACAGTGTCCAAAAGACTCTACTGTGCTCAGAGTACATTTCTACCGTAGGAGAGTCACAACACGTAGCTGCCTGTCAGGAAGGACAGTACTGCCTCCCACCCCTACCCATTAGGGCCTGGAGAGGACAATGTTACAAGTCTCTGCCCACTCAGTCCTTTTTTGTTGGCACATTACTATTTTATCATTTTGATCTCCTCCTTACTGAAGATAAAAGACACCACAGGAGGGATTCATGAATGAGTACTGTTATTTATCGACCCAGGACTTTTTGAACATTTTTTCCCCTCTAATTCATGGACCCCTTTTCCATATTCGAAAAGCAGTTCATAAATCGTTCAGCACCAGCAGAAATTAATAATAATGAGTTCATTTACATAAAAGGACTCATCCTGCCAGTTGCTGATAAAGTTTGAAGCCAGAACCTTGTCAGCAAACAGCATTTTTGCTGGCAGTGCAGGAAATAATTTTTTGTTTATAAATTAATTAAAACACATTTTTCCCTCTGTTTTCAAGGCTTTTAAAGGGACATTTGTTGAGCAAAATATCCTACATTTTCCTTTTTTAACAAATGGCATTGCCCATAGAGGAAAGAGAGATTTCCAGTAGCATTAAGTGAGGCTTTCAGAAGAGAGGAATGTGCTTGGACTTGTTTTCATTTTTTGAGTGAGGATTCCTTGCAAAGCCACTGGGAGCTGAACTTCATGAGGTTTTGTTTGAATATATTCTTTCTTCTGGATCTGTGTGTGTTCATTCACTCCTCCCCCAAGTTCCATTCTGAATTTAAAGTTCAAGTGAACTGAAAATCTCAACAAGAAACTCCCACGTTTCCTCTGGACTCGTGACAAACTCATGAGTTTCACATAACTTTGATGCAAAACTATAATCGGTCCCAGGTTTTATTTATTTTTAAGGAGGGATGAACCTGAATGAACATTTCCATAAAACCAGGGGTAGAATCTGTGAATGGAAGTGTAATGCCAGCACACACATGTGGTGTGTGTGTTTCATTATGTTCGGATGTCAGAAACTCTTCGACTCACTCCAAGACCAAATTTACATGATTTACTCTAATGGAGCTCAGT
>PPHD01003951.1:0-12733 GCA_002909625.1 Bambusicola thoracicus | reverse complement strand
AAACTCTTCGACTCACTCCAAGACCAAATTTACATGATTTACTCTAATGGAGCTCAGTAGGATCTACGCTGCTGTAAGATAACCAGTTTTGAAACCTAAGTTTCACAACAAACTAGATCCAACCTAAGTTTCAAGCTGTTGCTGTGAAGAGGGAATGACTCTCCCCAGCTCAAAGCTTTGTGGTTCTGCAATGAAGTGGGAAAAATGNAGGATCTACGCTGCTGTAAGATAACCAGTTTTGAAACCTAAGTTTCACAACAAACTAGATCCAACCTAAGTTTCAAGCTGTTGCTGTGAAGAGGGAATGACTCTCCCCAGCTCAAAGCTTTGTGGTTCTGCAATGAAGTGGGAAAAATGTAACAGAAAAAACATACATGAACCACATTCATTTTCCTTTGGAATGCTGCACATTGCTACCTGTCCCTCAGAGCCCTGCTGGCTCAGCTCAGGCCACCCCGGATGACTTCATGTACCCAGGGTTCTGTTGTCCCATAGAGCATCTTCCCTTCCCATTTGCCTACTGCAGCCTACATGCCTACATCAAGCATCCCGTTTCCACTCCACGACCCAACCCTACAAATTATGCACTGCTGCAGTCAACACTGTGACATTTTAAGTTGCTTTTAGCATTCAAGCCTGGCTCTGTTCAGACAAAGGTGTACAGCTGAAAATCCCCACATATTCCACTTTTCTAACTTACACAGCACAGCACTCAGATTTGCAAGGAGGTAAATGAAATGGGCATATGAACATTTTACACAAAAATTGGCCTAATTCTCTCCTGGTATTCTGAAAAGAGTAAAAAACTAGAGTGTCAAGAATCGTTGTAGAAGTGGAAATTCTTCTCAGCTTGTTTATTTCTTTATGTACAGCACTATTAATTGAAATGGTGATATAGGATAGGATTTGCTGGTTTGTTCAGTTTCGTAGCGTTGGAGAGTTGTTTGGTATTCTGAATTTTATTTGCATTTAAGCTTTTGTTTAGCAAACAAACAACAGGGTTTAATCACAAAAGAAAGACTAAAAGTTGGAAATATGCAATATTAAGCTGATCTGTGCAACATGTATGTGTATGGCTTCAATAGAAAAACTATATTAAAAAAAAAAACAACAACAAAAGGCATGAATTGCCTGTTCCTACTTCTGCTCTTAATTGGTGACATCTGGGTTTGTTAAGATTGAATGAAACTTTTATTTTGTGATTTTGAGAAGGAAGAGATGGCTGACTAGTTATCTTTATATGGTTTCATTTCCTCTCATGTCCCCTTCTCTTTCATTTTACTGTTTGAAGACTTCTACGGTAAGCACAAGGGAGACAAGAGTTATGCCTACAGTCCACTGAGTGAGCTCTGCCACTTACCTGCAGCACCAGCCCAGGCCGCTCGCTTCAGCCTTGTGCTCTCATCTGTAAAACAGAGTTAATGACACAGCTCAGAAAACTTTGAGGTACGTTCATCAAAATCTTTATGTAAAGTCAATGTACAGTATATCTATATTACTATTCAGAACACTTTTGATTTTGCATTAGTAGGATATAATTTTTCAGAAAGAGGCTTTCATAGGAAATTTGGTTTTAATTACACTTGAATTGCAGTCACTGGTGCTGCCTACACCCACACAGGCTATATGTAGGTGTAGCTTATGGAAGCTTCTAGATAGCAAGTAGCATGTTGCTTTACCAACCCCTCTTACATACATTGGATAACGATTGATCTCACCAGGTACCACCAGTTCTTACCACTGTGTGATCAGAATTTGACATCACAGCTTTGTCATGGCTGTGCCACAGTGTATTTTCTTTCTCTTCAGCAATCATTTATAGAACTCAATTTAAGCAGAAATATGAAATAGTGAATATTTCTATGGCCTGGAACAGAAAACAGCAACTGGAATCCAGTTTCCAGCAGAAAATGTCTGAGGGAAATTTCTGTCTGTGGCAGCAAAATGACATGCCAAGCAGACTGAAAGCAACATTCATAATGTTAGGAGCCCACTTTCTGCAGTGCATAAATTCAAGACAATGAAAACGTAATGAATAAAGCATTTCCAGAGGTGATTGTGACAAGGACGGTGTGGGGGAGGAGGGGTGCTGGATCTGGGGATCTGACAGCCGACCACTCCGAGTCGGCTGCACTCACTGCTGGGAGAGGGCCTGAGACTGGGAAACATTTCAGGCCCAGGGTTCCCAAAAAACTTTCCCTTCCAAAGCAAGACAATCAAGAGTAACACTGAGATGGCGAACAGAATCAGGCTGCTCTATCTAGCTGCGTAAGACCCTGATTCTTCGCAACATCTGGCAGCATGTAAATGATTTCAGCAATACATAAAGGATCCCAGCTCTTGCAGACCAGGCAGTCTGCTGAAGGCATTCTACTGCAATAGAAACTTCAGTATAAAAATTCATCACCCCCAAACAAATGCCTGTTGGGAGCCACAAAAAGCCACTAAGTCCTGATCCCTATAGGAGCTCCAGACATTGCTGGGAGCCACTGCTAACAAGAAGCCAAATCTGAAGCTGAGGCTGCTTGGAACCTCTGAGGATTTGGCCTTCGATTCGAGCAGCCTGCAGACCCCAAAGCCCAATCCTGGGAGGCTGCTGTATAATTCTGAATAAGCTGTAGGGGAGAAAAATCTGAGGCAAGCTTTCAACCTTCTTGATTGGTTTTAGTAAAGATTTTCAAAGTTATCTTCAGAAGGCAAAGGGGCAGGAAGGAACCTGCTTAAAGGAAATCTGAAAACCCACGTTGTGTTCCTGCCCTCTCCAAAACAGGAATCATTTTCAGTCTTGTGCCTGATGGCAAACGTAAGTTCGAGGAGAAAGACAGAATAAAGGGAATTATTGTTAGAACCAGTATAAAAGCACAACTGAGGCTGATGATTCTGTTACTCATTTTCACACTCCTGCACAAATCTGTGTGTTTTCCATTTCTGAAATCAGCCAAAGATTTTCAAATGTCAAATACTTTTTTTTGTGTATGTGAAGTTCCTAACAGGAAGCTGTAGTCAGAATGTCATTAAAACCTTTTTTCTACACATGCACCATGCCAAACTTTGACAGATCATCAGCTGGACTTTACAGAATCCTGAACATTAGCACAAAAACTACAAAACTAGGGAAAAAAAAACAACAAAATATGAGAAATAAGAAACAGAAATCCCCAGCACGTTTGGGTTCCTTATGCTCTCACGATGACTTCTGAATGTTGAGGGATTACATCTTTACGTATATTTTTGGGATCACACTTGGAAGATTTCCTACACAATCATGAGAACCAGAAAGTTTTGTTCTAATTCAAAAAAATCCTTTTGCATTTGCAGGAGCTGAGGCTTTAAATAAAGCACCAAATACCTCAAAGTTCACGATTAAATTGTAAGCACTGGCAACTCTGCCTATAATAAGCAAGCAAAACTGCTCAGAAGCTGGTAGAAGAGGATGAGGAATAAAGTGCCGTACAAGATGGGAGAAGGTTTTATAACATTACTGCTTTGGAAAGGTTGCTTTCTTACCTCAGATCGGTGCTGCTGTGAGCCACTATCTCGGCTCTCAGGTGCCAAGGCATGGCTCTTTATGGGACTCTCTGAGATTTTACAGCTCACAAGCAATTTCAGTCCACTCTCACTGTTTCAGATTGTATTTCTCTCTTTCCTTGGCATCTGACTTTTTTTTCCCTTTGCTGTCAGACTTTTTCAGTGATTTTCATTTTAAATAGTTCATTTCTTCTCTTCCCCCAGCTATTTTCTTCACATTCCCGTCTCTCCCATCTCTGCATTCACTGGTGAGCATGCTCAGGCCTGGCACATTGGTGGCTGCAATGCAGCCCAGGCAGGTATCAATACATGGCAAAAATGGTGAGTTGAATGGACCTTCCAGAGCAAGGCTTCCCAAATATTTGTGCACTGACTGATTAATATCAATTCTCAAAATGTCTCATCTGTCACCACACACCGAATTTCTCACTGTGTCAAAAGGACCATTATTTCTAACAACCTCCTCCCTATCCAGCCATCTGCACTGTGGGAGAATCGCACCTCTATTACTCACTAAGACAGACACTATTGAACCTGTTCTTAAAGTCTCCTTGGGACAAGATGATGTAAATAATTCCTAAGGAGCTTCTTCCTCATATTAACAGAAGTAAAATCTGTCTGATATCTTTCCCAGGATATCATCTCATTTTTTTCCCAGCAGACATGAAAGAAAGCGGAAGGTAGTTCTGTCCTCTGTGGCGTCCTTCCTTCTTCCTCCTTTTTGCTCCTTCATTCAGCATCAGTCAGTCCCTTGCAATGGACATGGAGTGGTGTTTTGGTGTATCCAGAACACAGTGTTTCTCTCAAGCAATAGGAAACAACCCCAAATATAGAACAACTGGAATATTTAATTCCAATGTCAGAAGGAATGCATATGTGAGTTCAATTAATTATTTTTTAAGCTCTTTCGAATACAAAAAGTGTTTCATAGTAAATGACAGATGTGTTTGTCTTAAATAAATACATATGTTTATACATTTGGTATTTTCAATAGGTGTTATGGATATGTGACTACAAGAAAACTGGCTCTATGATTTTAGATTTTGGAACATATTTCCTTCATTTAGATTTCTAGAAGACTTGGAAGTTACATTCTAATTTTTAAAGGACACAAATATTTTCATCTTGAAACACTGAGTAGGGTACAAAGCCTGTGGTATACATTCTAATGTGATGTTTTAAAAACTTGAGATAAGAAAGAAAATGCATCAGATATTCTTTTGACATCTCATTTGTTTACTGCCAGATTAGAGCTGTGCCACAGAAGTAAGGGATGGAGACTGGCACAGATTTAAGAAGAGATGTGACTGACAATGTCACTGATGACCTCAATTTCACTACTGGAGCAGCTCAGGTAGAGCAAATAGAGATCTGTCCACCTGTGCTCAAAATCCAGTACCACTTCAACTGACCACAGTTGTATCACACAGGGTATTAGATTACCAAAGACATAGGAACACCAATCAAAGCACTGACTATACCAAATAATAATACCTTAATCGTTGTTTGATAAAGTAACTTAAATGCATATATTGAGATTGCTGAAGGAAGGCTGAGGGATGGCTACCTCCTAGTCTTTCTGTTTTCATTTACAGCAAGATCTCTCTGGAAATGTTGAAGAATTTACATCTATCAGAAAATTGCTCACTTACTGAAACCAGCTATTTTTAAGGTTTTATTTAAGGGAGATAATGAATAAGACTAAATTGATGTCAGGCATGAAGTAATTTTAACCAATACATTCAAAGTCTATAATACAAAATATTTGAAAATTATGTGTAGGGTAATCTAAAGTAATGAGATGTTAAAATTCCTTGGAACCTAGAAACTCTTCTATTCATTCTGTTCTTCTTTTGCTTTCAACCTCACTGTGGGAGGCTCCATCTCTGACATCTTTATATATGATGTTCTCATTTCAAAATGCCACTGAACCTTCAAATGAACACTTGCCTATGATCTTTGAATACAAAAATACTTAAATCAAGGTTTTTATATTTTAGTGCACTCAGCCATTATATGCAGTGAACGAATTTTGGTATTTAGTCTAAGTCTTATTTCAAAAGAAAGGAAAAGACAAGTCAAAATGAAAACAATAGCTCAGTGGAATGAAATATCAGCAGTACCAGATAATTTCTAGAAGGATATTTTAAATGTATTTAAAAGAAGGAGTAATTTAAAATCCTCTGGAAAGTTAAATCTGGAATAAAATATAGTATCTTTCTAAGCAAACTGCTTATAAGTGAAGTATGGCAAGCAGTCTTTGTGCACTATTTGCAGGTTGGCACCTATTGCCAATGTTAGTGTGGATATGACTTGTATGAACAGCCTCAAGGAACTATACCACTGGTGGACGCTGGAAGAGAACAAGCAAGCAAGAAGAGCTTGTTGTTCCATGGTGGGTGCACTTATCATGAACATGCTTCCTTAAAGGGTTTGAACTAACCTCTGTTTTTCTCATTGAGCTCTAGAGATTTTATAACCATAAACAGGTTCTGATGACATTTGCTAGAACAGACTACCATCTATAATGCTCCCTCTTAATCAGCTTTACAAACATAATTCATTATGACATAAACAAACTAAACCAACTGTACCAGTTGCTTGATGTAATAACGCGGGTCTGCTACTGAACAGTAAGTCTCAAGTGAACCCTCTATTTCCTTTCTTAAGATCAGGTCTTAAATGTATGGTTCCCACAGGTAATCGTCTCTCACTACTTTCCTTTATTTTTGCTACCAATATAATTTTTTTGACCATTATTTTCTGTTTTTTGGGGAAATGAGGTTGCATTGTTAAGTCGTAGCAGCTACAAGCATTCATTTCACTTACTTTAGAACTCCCCACCAAATCTGCAATTGTATTCCACTATTTATTTTACTTTTAAGAGATTTGTCACATGCAATCAGTTCTCAACTTTCTAATGCTGTCAGAATCCACTGTTTTCTGGGGGGTCAATGCATCAGGCAAGAAATTGTTTCAGTTTTCAGTTTCAGTAACCACTCATACACTAAGTGTGGCAGGCAGTGAGCTTCACAGTGCTTTCTGTGCTTGGGATAGGCTTCCACTGTGCATTTCTCCCAAAATCTTTCACTGACTCTGAGCGTCATCCTGGTGAAGCAAGAAGGTGGCTACATCCTGCTTAAAAGCTATGATGACTCAAGAGCTCTGATTGTTTCTGCCTTTCATCTTTTCAACAGGATTGCTGCCTGAACTGCAGTAGTATAAAACCAAGCTCGCTATACTACATAGACTTCAAAAACACAAAGAAGTTAAAGCTTATCTACACAAAAATGCTGAAGCTTATCTGGAGGCAGAAACAACACACACACGGGTACCTCCCTCTGAGAAATCCCAAGGCCTGTTCTTAGCATCAGTGTAACTGATAAGAACAATATTAAAACTTTTTTCATCTTAACTAGGTGACTGTAAATGACTCACATGTGAGCTGCGCAGCTGTGGGAAGCAGAAGAATGCACACCCTTGAAGTTGTATATGTATGCATTAAAACTATATTGCTGGCAACACTCCCTTGAACTGTACAGGCCACTTGGACAGCTTGTATAGGTGTGTTCTGGAGAACAGGAAACGCCTGAACCATTGATACAAAAACAAAATTTAAAAAAAAAAAAGAGCAACACTGGTTATAGTGGGAAGTGGACATTACGTGACATGCAAGACACCACTAAAAGCACATCCAGACCTGAAAGTAAAAACTGTACGCCAGTGATCTTTCTAAAAGAGATTTTAATGCTTCCTCATTTTAGATATTCAGCTAAAACGTTGTAACAAAATGCCATATTTACTAAACAACTTTAGGATTTTTTGCAGTATTCTATTCTACCTAGAAATACATAATAAGCTTTAGAGTAACCAAGAAAAACATTTTTCTAACCTCAACATTTACTATTCAGGTTAAGAGTAATTTTTGTCTGTTTTAACACAGGTTTAGACCAGCTGTCTACATTTTAAAATTGAGTGTATTTTAAAGGCATTGTAGTTAATGCTCTTGCTGGCCAAATTTTTCAGAAAGACATTAAGGATTCAGCTAAATGCATGAAGTAGTAAGACAACCGATTAAATATATATTGAAAGTACGTATTCCAGCTGTAGAGTACACAACTTCCTTTCTAGGACTATAAAAGAACATATGGTAGTATGGGAGGTGCAAGTCTTGGTTTGTCATTTGCTCCTGATGGTGACTACCCCAGCAATGTTTATGGCAATGAAGAGGTTAAAAATCTTCCCTAGAGTAACAGAGGAAACCTTTTCTTCCCCAAAGGCATTGCCTCAGCTGCTAGGAAAGAGGCAAGTTACTCCAGGTGACGATGTACGTGGGTTGATTTAGGTAGCCCAGCAATGGTTAAGTCTGCTGGGATCAATTAAGATGACCCAGATACAAAAAGCAAGGAGAATGTTGTTGCTCCCAGTTTCCCACTCTTGACTCTAAGCTGTGGGCTGCAGAACTGAGTCTTGAGGAGCACAGTTAGGCTGATCTGTTGTTTTCAGTTGAGTACCTTCAGAAACTAATTTCTTTTTAAGCAATAAAATCCCAGTACTTTTTGATCTGTGCAGAAACAATGTCAACTTCAATATCTCAATGTAGTATCCATCCTTAATGCAACCCTTCTAATTTTATGTTTTAGACCCAGACCTGGCAATGGTGTAGCCAACCAACAGTTGCTATCTATGAAAAGATTTGTTTAAAAACCTTAACCAAGAAAAATATTGACATGTTTTTTAAATTGCAATATCATTCTGATTATTTCTAAAATGACCCTCGAGAAACGAAAAGATACACTCTGTTGATGAGAAATAATTACCATGTTGCATTTAAAATTTCAAGTAATACTCTTAATTACTGCTAGAGCCTGAAAAGGTAGGAGGCCCAATTGGATCCAAACTTCCTGCAATATACCATAGCTTTGTAAACAGAGGAAGGTCACCATTCAAAACACACTGGCTTTTGGCCCCATATCAAATCCCAAAGCATTTGAAAAAAATGGGCAATAGAGGCGGAGTTCAGGGAACTTCTCATCAGAGCTCCTCAGTGCAGAGTGCTTCCTTTAGCAATACTATATTCACATCTCTTCTATCAATCACTTCACAACTTTCATTTGAACGAAAGATAGTTAGGGATTAAAATGACTATTGTCTGCTTCTCCTGTACTCCATTATATCATAAGATACAAGTAAAATCCCTGAGGCAGAACAAAGCCTTATTGACTGAAAGTAGATACGAACCTGTCCTGTTATAACTTGGGAGAGTTTTGAATTGGTTTTAAGGGACCGTCAGAAATAGACCTCCAGAAGGAATGCATGAAATACCTTGTCTTTTGCAGATCCTCCAAAGCTAGGTGCTCTTAGCAGCATACAACAACATGTTCCAGTTCAGAAGAGCAGAAAACCTCGGAAAATGTGTAGCTTTTTTTGCCAAGGAGGAAACTCAGCATATATGAAGAGGTACAAGCAATCCAGAGAAAACAGGAGGGAGGAAAAATAATATTTTCTTAGCTCTGGTAAAACAAACAAAAAACAGAATAAAATGCTCTTAGTTCTGAAACAAACAAACAAAAATGAAACAAATCAAAACAAAAAGAAGAAAATCCTCTTATTTCTGAAAAATTAAACCAGCTCTGACAACATGCATATCCTTACAGTTTCGTGGCTGCCTCACAGCTCATAAATTAAGCAAGTTCTAACCTGAGCACACTTCACACTGAAAGAGGTAAAATGTTTGATTTGGTGGACTCTATTCATCCTGTGACCCACAGAGGTGTTAAAATAGCTTATGTTTGAGGAAAACCAACCAAAGAAGAATGGAGCAGGACTCAAGCACTTGAGGTCCCTTTGGCACTACTTCTAACAGGACAGGTATAAACACTGCTGTTCTGGACAAATTTCAAGTAGAAAGCAGAAGTATATCGTATGTGCTAAAGAAAACCAAAGCTTATGGTGTATTTTAGAAAAATAATTGCTCACATCCCATTTTAAAGATTTCAAATGAATATTAATGCAACTGTTTTATGATTACAAACCTGAAATGTTGCCTCTGAATGGACAGTGATGAGTTCTCTAGCATCATCTGCAAACCTGTAGCACTTCCATTATTGCACTTAAAATGCAATTTCCACTACTTGGTCTTCTTTGGAGAATACATTTTAGTACTTCATTTCAAACAGTGCATTTGTTTGGTTCCATTTTTTTCAGAGGTGTTTTACAGTTCTAGAGAAATGTTCGACAGTGCTTAATACTCCTCCAAAAAGAGCACTTAATACTCCTCAGACAAAGTAGAGAATTGATAACAAAGGACTGTTGCAACCATCACGTCCCCAGCAGCCATTGCAGTGGCATGTTTATGCCATACAACATGGTAGCATGCTTCCTGTACATTCAGTTCTGAGAAGCAGTAGGGAAGGTGGTCTGGAGAGTGGCAACACACAGCACAGAACACGTGAAGTGTCTCTGTGCATTCCTGTAGTAATGTGGCAGTCTGAGACAATAGTGCTGCCATTGTATAACACGAAAAAATGATGTTGATTTCCATCAGAGAACAGCAAAAAAGAGAGATTTTTGTTGTGGTTAGCCTGAGTTCAAAGCTTGGAGTAACACACTTATGGATGAACAGAATAAACAGTTACACTTAGGCTTACTGTATAGAGCTTAACGAACACATATGAAGATCATATAAATAATTCACGTTACTCAAGAGTGGTGAGTTGAACAAGTCCCTTCTGGTTAAACTTATTTAAAGATGAGGTGAAGTTAAGTGAGTGATGGCACAGTTACAGAGGCCACAGTCCAGGGGGAATTTGGACAGTCTAAGTTACACTACCACAGTGATTTGTGCAGAATTATGTCAACTTACAGATCTTTAGACCTTATGGGAAAAGGAAATGTCTGCTCTCTAAAAGAAATGATACAAGATGGGTATTTTACAAAGTACAAATATGCTTTTCTCAATCGGCTATTTCTAGGTAGTAAACTGGACATCAGCAAAGCATGAAAGGAAACATTACCATATGGCTGGAGGACAAGCTCACTGACAAGGAAAGCCCAAAATACTAAATACTTGAAACAAAATGCCACATTAAAAAAAATATTATCCTTTTCAGTCAAGTGCTATCACCTCTCTCTCCTGCAGTACCTCAGAAGTGTGTAATGGATCTATCCTATATTGTCTAGTACTATATTTTAAGCATTTCATTGAAATTGCAAATGTAGAAGTGATTTCTAAAGTAATTATTATATGACCGAACACTAACACATTCTTATTTTCAACTGACTATAAGCCACAAACATCAAAGTCATTAATTAATCTATAATGGAGATTTTTGCTCTGGTAAAGAAATGACATCAACAAACTAGGTAGCATTTCATCTGTTAATATTACAATAAGTCTGCAGTAAGTCTGCATGTTGGCAGGGTGAGATTATAATGACAATCTGTCTCTCTTTTATTACATAAATATATTACACATACTTATGCTTGATAATTATAAGCATTATCTTAAGCCCAAATTCATTGTTCTAATATTACCGAAGATTCTATAATTTAGAAGTAATAAAATTCTATAACCTTTTCACAATAAAATTTGCAAAGCAAAAGAATCTCCCTTTTCAGAGCCTTCTAAACACCTTTGTTTTGAACGGCCAAAATGCAAGGAGCATTCCAGTTCAGTGGCTCAGGTTCGGAAACACGTATAACAGTTAACTGTGATGACGAATAGTTATAGAAAATAAGCAACAATCCTTGCTGCATTGAACTTTGCAATTTAACACATTTTATATTTAATTAATTCAGAAATGGAAGAACTTCAAAACTGGCTTTGAACAGGCTGTTTGTTAAAAAAAATAGAACATTTATGTTTTCACTGTTGTTTTTTCAAATGTGATGTGACAAAGTGAAAAAGCTGCATGAAAGTGTGGTTCTTTGTGTGATGGAAGTGGGATGCACCTACTAGTCTCACATCATCAAAGAAACAGACATATATCTATAATTTATGCTTTGCTTTAAGCTTCCGCTGATCCGATGTGGCTTTTTCAGACAACACAGGCAGCCCTGGCACAGCCTGTCAATCATCTGGGCATGCTCAAATTGTAGACCATTAGTAGGAGAGACAGCAAAGTTTCTTTAATGACGCTTTTATATGTGGTGTGTTGGCAGTGAAACAGAGAAGAATTGACTTGATCAATGCATTAGTCTAATCATGGGGTTCCTGCTCTTAATTTCTTTTGTCGGTAATTTCCATACTCAAGCAGCATTCAGGATACTTGTAAAGACACACTTAGAGCACTGCATGATGTATGCAGTCACCTATAAAGCATGTCTTGGATACAGCACTGTAGGAAACAAGGAAGAGGGATAGGGGGCCAGCCAGATTTTTCTTTGAGCTACTTTTCATGTTGAGAGAATTACAGTACCTTAGTCAAAAAAAAAGGACATTTCCATCTTTTATATATTACATCCCTCCTAAATAAAGAAAAAAGAAAAGCCAATATCTTCCAAACCCAGAAAAAAAGCAAATCAGATGACAGCATGCTTGATTCTTGCACACTGCAAAATACTGTTTTTCAAACTGAAGTATAAAAAGTATTTCCATTCACCTATTCTTAATATACAGAAAGTGTCTGATGAAAAAGTTACGCATTCAAATTTTAAAGCATCTTTTCACAAAATCCTATCATGAGACCTTTGATATCTGCAGGACAGTGATTGGGTTTCATCTGAAATTATCACGATTCCTTCAAAACTTACCTTGTCCCTCTGTTGTACCACAAACAAAAATGTACTTTAAAATTCTGGCATTGTCTAGACATTCCTCAAGAAAATGGTAATCAAGGCATACTTACAGCAGGAAGTGCCTCCGCTTTCCTTAATTTCCAGCAAAAAAACTGATGAAATGCAGGTAGTTTAATTGAGAATTTTTGTCAATGCCCTCTACTAAAAGCTTTTACTTGCTTTATAAGATGCTCCAAGAATTCGATTTTTCTGTATTAGAAACTCTGCAGGATACTGCAAGGTGTTTTGAGATTTGCTTTAAAAAATGATGGTAAGAAATCTCAGTGTTATGAAAATGGTCAAATTATCTCTAATTATAATCTGGAGAAAATTATGGAACTTTTTCAGCAAACTTAATACCATGAAAGAAATACATCGAAATATTTGCAAGAAAAGTAATATTCTTTTTTTTTTTTTTTTTTAAATT
>PPHD01003950.1:0-29913 GCA_002909625.1 Bambusicola thoracicus | reverse complement strand
GCAAAAGAATTCTTTAGATGTTCTTGCAAGGAGTAATTTGTGAGGGCATTTGAGGCTTCTTGCAGCACGTGCCTTTCAGAGGAGCAGCATTAGCTTTGTGCCTGTTAATTTACCTACGTCAGAGGGGAAAAAAAAAATAAAAGGCTGACTGCCATTTCCAGCAGTGCTATCTGTTAGTTTGGAACTGTTTGTAGAGGTTAATGTCTCTTTGCCTAGTTGCTCAGTCATCTTTATATAAAGGTCACTTCAGTAAAATGTGTCTGTTAGATGAATCATGCTGGTGGCAGATATATCTTAATCACTCTCCCAGCTCATGTACAGAACAATAGCAACAGAATTATCAGTGAGCAAATTGTAGCAATTATGCTAACACATAGCTCAGTCTGAGTGTAATAACAAGCTTGTGCTGTACTTCGAATGGAGAGAGATCTTGCTATTGAAGTACAAATTGAACTGGAGAGTTTAAAAAGTTTGGCCAAAGCCCAACCACAAATGGAAATCTTTTCATATGTATATTTCTTTGAATTGCTTTTCCCCTTCATATGATAGAGATCCATTCTGCTGCTTACCTCTTGGAGATAGATATCCTAATTTCAACTGAGTTCTGGAGGTGTATTTATTTCAGTGTGCATGGCTCTGGTCATTTTTGCAAACAGAGTTGTTTCATATCTTTCTGACTTCATATACAAACCAACTACTAAATAAAAGCGTCTCCTTGCCATAAAGGATCTGTGCATGAGTGTCTTCATAGTGCAGAGGTGCCTTTTGTTTCTCTCAGTGGTCAGAGATTGATTACTAAACATATAGTGAGCAGAGACCTTGCAATCTTGTTTTAAACTGCTATTTTCTTATAAACTTATTGTGATTAAAAAGACTTTTTTGTGGGGTGGGATAGAGAGGCTGAAAGAGAGGCCTCAAGTCAAACATAAGTAGTATTGAGGGATTCAAGTGGCAGCCTGTGGGCCGGTTCTGGCTTGCAGAACTTCTGTCCTGGTGAAAGGCAGAGTGCACCAGCTGAGCAAGGAGCTGCTGTTGGTGTCATGTCCCTGAGGGATGGCTGTCTGCGTGGCACCGACTGTGGTACAAGAGTAAGTTCTGACTGTGAATTTTCTTATCCAAGTGTCCTGAGTAAGAGATTATCTACATTTCAGAAAGAACCGAACTGGTGTAAATTTAGGTAACAGGAGGAGAAGAGAGTTTTCAAAGCTGAGGATGTATGACCTTTAGGTAATTGTCTCATATAACTCCTGGTCCACGTACTCGGGGGTGGTGGAGACCTCAGAGGTATTTAGTGCAGAATCCCAAGATGCCTCTGCCTTCTAGGCTTCAAGAGCTCTTTTGTTCCAATCCATACTTTCATTTCTGAGTAAAGTGTGCCCTAAACTGCCCTCAATGTGAATAATCCAGCTCCAGCTGTATTACTAGCAATCATCTCTGAATGATGGCATCAGACTTTCAGTTTTTTATAATCAAGTCTAAATATGAGGGGAGGGAATGTGATTCATCATTTGGTGCTGAAATAGATTTCAGGGAAGAGGCCAGGCTGACACGAGCATGTGATACAGTACTTTCTTGAGCTGTCTAAAGGTAGGAAATAATGTTGTTGTTGAGGTCAAGGGGTGTTACCCTGGTGTCCTTAATGTGTGTGTTTCCCCTTCTGATAATCAACTGCTCTGTTCTTTGCAGTGAAAGTGTTCCAGAGCCTTGTGTCTGTAGAAGTGGAGCCTCTTCCTGGGACAGTCATCCAAGCCTTTGCTGCTCAAATACAGAGCTCTACATCACAGAAGATGGATTTTCCTGATGTTGACCTTTCAGTAGTGGACTCTAAAATTGTGACAAGCCTTATGCCCTTTCAGAGGGAAGGTGTGAAGTAGGTTCTTTTTGTGTGATGTTAAGATCTAATGCTTGCTTACAGTTCAATAGATCAGTGTACAGACCTAATTCTCTTTCATGGGGAGGGCTTAATGTTTCTCCAGAGTCTTGTGTTATGGCATTCTGGACTCTTGGATGTTTTGCCTGGTTTGTTTTGTTTGACTTTGTGTGCCTGTGTGTGTGTTCTGAATGACACACTTATTTGTTTCCAGCTAGAATTCTTCATCATTAGTCAGGAGGAAAAATAGCATTTTGTTAGTTTCATAAAATTGTTCAAGTGATACATTTCTCATCTCTGTCCCATGATTCAGTATGTGCCTAATTGTCATATGATGCTTTCATAAGGTCATCTTTTCCTAACCCAGTGCATCTCTGTTGTTTGTTTGTATTAAAATAGTAATGCACATGGAAAGTGCCAGCAAATGGAAACCTGACGATGAAAGGCATAAAATGGATAATTGTATGTAGAGAGAAACTTTCATATGCTGCTTTTCTGCCATATATAGCATTTAGTTGTTGAATTTGAGATGCAATCCAGGAAATCCCATAGTTACTGCTACTTAAGTGACCATGTTATAAATAATATTTTCTTAGACCGATAGGAATGAACTCTTAAGACAGAACATGAATAATGGCATGGAATGTGCTCTTTAAATAATTGTAAGATATTGAGGCTGCCCCGTGTATTAAATCAGTGTCTGTAAGTAACCATCCAGGGTCACTTGGCTCAACCATTTAAGCTTTGAGAGAAGATTGTTGTGAGCTGCTCAATTGTGTTAAGACTAATGGAGAAGATATAGGTTTACTGAAATAAAAAGCTCGGATCGCTTCCATGAGATACACCTTGTAGGGTTAATCTGCAGAGGCATCTGTAATTCATCAGATACTGTGCAACTGAAGATATTACTGCAGTTGATACTCACTGTATAGTGTCATCCATGGTCTGCAGAAAGATTTATTTTTATCACTTCTCAATTCTACAGAATGCTCCTCATCTGATGTAGACAGATGAGTTGTACCCATCTTGGCTACCAGGAAAGAGACAGTAACCCATTTCTTGACTCTCATATTTCCCCTCTTTGTTTTCCCCAGCTTTGCAATTTTAAAAAATGGACGTTTGCTTCTTGCGGATGACATGGGTTTGGGCAAGACTGTTCAGGCAATCTGCATCGCTGCCTACTACCAAAAGGAATGGCCCTTGCTGGTGGTGACTCCTTCTTCTGTGAGGTTTACGTGGGCAGAGGTACTGTGAGTTTAAGATTATGTGGATGGCCAGTAGAGGGCATGTGTGATGGTTATTCTGTGTTAGGATTAGTACACGTTAAATTTTTGTTAAAAAGATGTATGTTAAGGTGAAGAAATGAAAATTTGTACTTATTTAGAAACTTAAGAGCAGAGAAATTGCTTGACATTGGCACCGACCATCTGTTATATGCCTACTTTCTTTTATTGGCTGATTTTCTTTTGGTGGTGCAGCTGTTGGAAAGGAGATCTAGAGAAAATATCTCCTCTGAGCCTCTTAACTTTGTTCCTGCAAGTCAGCTAGCTCTTAAGAAGTGTTTTGCTTATTAATGCCAAAGACAATAGTTGCACTGAAGCAATTGTTGGTTGTATTTAATCCCTTTATAGCTGAACTTGCTGGAATAGAAATTCAGATGCTCGAATTCTCACCTCTTTTCACGAGGTTTCGTAATCATTGTCATTAAATGGTTGTTATACTATGTCTTTCAGTCTGTCAAGTATATGACTCCTTTGAGTCCTTCACTGCTGTTAATCAGAAGCCCAAGAAAATTTGTATGGTTCGGAGATGTAATTGGTTAAAAGAAGTCACTGTTGTGACTTGTACATTAAGGACTTGTTTCAAAGGCCTATGGACCTGTGGTTCAATACCTGTGCTGTATCTATGGCTCCTTTTGGAGACCTACTGGGAGGAATCTGGGGCCCAAGTTGCTGAAGTCCTGGGTACCTATGGCCAAACTCCTATATCCTGCTCTAAACAATTTAAGCAATATGAGAATTTTCTACTTGAGTGCTTCGTTTTCTCTATCTACACCCTCCACATTCTCTGGGAGGCTGTTGTAGGAGGTATTTGTTAGGAGATTAGCTTTGAAATTTTCTGTGTTGCTTTCAGTAAGTGAAGGATGTGAATCTAAGGAAAATGTTTGGCAGAAGGTGTAGAAAGAGGTGAAGGTTATGGTCTGTAACCTTCTCGATTCATTACGTTTAACGTAAAGTTCTTGTTACGTCTCCGGAGCTGAATAGCCAGAAATTGTGTTCATCTCAGAAGTGCGGGGTTTAGTTTTCAGTTTTCCAGGCTCATGCCATTGAGTGCTTATGTATTTTAAGTGCAGTAGGAAGCCAGCAAGAAGGGATAAGAAGTGCTGCAGGTGTGCATTTGGAGTTCTGTGCTGAAACTTAGAGGCTCAGATTCTCTTTTCTCTGAAGTAGGTATGTGACCTTTTCAAAAGAGAAGAGCTGTACAGCTGGGAGCTTCTAGATCCTTTTTACTATTGCTGCCTTTGTCAGTTTTGCATAGCATCAGCCCCATGTTTTTTGGTTGTGATCTAACCTTGCCCATATAGTGGCCTGTTTTGGTTGTGGTGCTTGTAAGTGGTGAAGTATAGGCAACTGTTAATTTGTCATATGCTGTCAGCATTTGAATCATCTGCCTGCTGCATGTAGTTTGTGGAATCACTAAGGTTGGAAAAGATCAGTAAGGTCATCTGTTCCAACCACCATGCCCACTAAACCATGTCCCTCAGTGAAACATCCACTCTTTCCTCTTGATCCAAGGAAGGTGACTCCACCACTTCTCTGGATAAACAGAAGAATGGGGCTTGGGCAACTGCCACAGGTGAAGGTACTTGAGTCAGAGATGCCATTTCCTATCACCACTCCTTGAATACATTCCTATAGAGACCAGGTCCTGACTGCTAGAGCACCAGCCAGTCTGCTAGAGAGCAATGTCAGTAGGACTCAAATGTTGCAGAGGGGTTGGTGGTGTTGGGGATAGATTTACAAGGGAAATGGTGGGTGCTCAGTACCTAACAGATGTGTTTGCAGGAGGTTATCTTCCTGTGGCGTGTGGAGCATTTCAAGAGGCTGATTTGAATGACTTCCCACGTGTAGTTCATCTGCTGTTCTATTGCAGCTAGTGTGGTGTCATTTTGATCTTTTTTGTGATCAGGTGGTGGTGGTATTTTTTTTATTTTGGGTAGGCTTTTTAAGAAGGAGAAATAGTGGAGGTTTTTGTTGGTATGGGTGTGTTATACTTTGTCATTGTGGAGTAAACATTGCTGTAGTGAGAGATGTTTACTGCTCAGAATGCTGTATTTCACAGCCTGAAGTTTCCTTTTGAGTGGGAAAATGATGAATTTCCCTGTCAACAGTGTTCATTGCATTCTCTGGCTACAAACACAGCAGGTAACATTGTCAGGAGGTTACACACATTTCTACTGCAGATCAGATTTCTTTTTCAGTAAGAAGCAAGAATAAATCATTTTTGAGCCTTCCTACCTATGGAAGGTGGATTTGGCCTTACATCCTGAGTGCTGTTTTTGATCTTCCTATTAATAGCAGTGCTGACTTTTGAAGGCTGCTCACCCCTTCTATGCCCTCACCTGGTGTCTAATGGTGAGTGGGACTGTTTCTTGCTCTAAGCGTCCAAGAGGATGCTCTATTATAACCTGTGGTAGGTTTGGGAATCTTGGCAGTGTGTGTGAGAACAGTAATGCAATTAATCACTCCCTTTTCTTCTAGGCATTTCACAGGTGGCTTCCATCCTTGAGACCAGGAAGCACTAATGTTATAGTGACTAGCAAAGACAGCCTAACAGCAAGCTTGATTAACATCATCAGCTTTGACCTCCTCAGCAAGATGGACAAGCAACTCAAGAGCACTTTCCAAGTAGTTATTATTGTAAGTAGTATGCTGGAGTTTTGAAGTTGATTATATGCTGCAAATGGGGTATCCTTAGGGTTGTACAGCAGGCCATTTTTAGGACTGAAATCGTCTTAGAATTGTGGCTGTGATTACAGCTCTGTGAGCAGAAACACCAGAGTTCTCTGAAACCTTTTTGGTTCTTGAGGCTATGTTTTCTCATTCACTGGTTTGGGTGCCTCCCTGCTTCCACTGTGGTTGGGTATGTCCCTCACAGGATACTAAGGTGTTGTATGTGGTATGTCAATACAGTAGCTTTGGAATTATGTCATTTTATGGTAACTGGACTTGATGTTGATTTTAATGTTTATCCAACAAGTTAGATAACTTACCAACACCAAGTATGTGGGTGAAGTATCAAGTCTTCCTGTGTTTGAATGCCACTGACGGTGTGCATTAAGCTTTCATTGATCACATGTATCACTACTGTTGTAAATGATTTTGAAACTTATTTTTTCACCTTTTTAGGAGCTGTAGTAAAAAGCATTTTTCTAGATTTCACTTTTTAAAAATTCAAAACACCTTATGTTTCTAATCCAGCTTTAAAGACTGTAAAGACTAGAGGTGTCTGTATAACTTCTTGCAAGTGTTTCACATTCTCAGTGTAGTTTTCAGCAAGCAGATCCACCTGTATCCATGATTATGACACTTGGAACATAATAGCTCTTTTTTTCTCAGCATTGTGGGAATATGGCAGTAGATGAGGTCATTGGAGACCAAACTGCTTATGAGGGAATTGATTTTATTTCTCTTTGCCCCTTTCCATACAAGGCATTCAGAGTGGAAGTATGGGTTCTTGCTTTGTCTGGGCTGCTGCTTTCTGTAAAGAGACTTAGGCTCTAGGGCTTCTGCACTGGAATCCCCTGAGCTGCAGATGTTCTTTCTGTGTGTTTGCGTGTTCAGGTGTATGTATGTTTTTACAGATGTAAGTAGTCCTACTGAATGCTGAGCTTCCATGCTTTTATATTCAATATTTTTTCACTGACTGGGGCTATTCATGTGAGTTGTTTGTTAATTGGGAAGGAGAGGGCTGTACCCAGGAGACCAAGCAGTTGTACTAAGCATGTATTGACCATACATGGTTGCTTGCTTTCCACATGTGGAAAGATGAGAATGTACCCTTGGAGGGTGCCAATTACTTTTTGTGCCCAAGTTTGCCTTGCTACAGCAGAAGAAATGAAGGTTGTTTGGGGGTAACATCTCAAGTAGGAGGCTATTTTCCACCTGGTGAGCCCTATCAGCAGAGCAGTTGGATCCTAATTAGATTTTCTTTTTCCCACATTGTTCTAATTAACCTCTTTGTTTAGGGAAATAGCAATGCATAGGTCTCCTGTGTTTCTTGCGTTTAAAGGGGCATCAGGGTGAAAATATGGGGCAAACAAGCATTGGTGGTAGAATTAATGTTCCTCTTTCTCCACCTGTCTCTGTCCGCCTCTTTTCACTTGCCTGTGATCATTTGAGATTCATGGCCTTAAGGTCTGATTTCCATTCCATTACAACTGTGGGTTTGAATGTAGGAAGTCTGCTACTCCCCGTGCTGTCTTCTAGTTTAGATTTTGGTGCAACTATCCCAGTACTCGAAATATCCTCTGGGATGACAGGCTTGTAATATTAGATAGCTGAGAGCACTGGGGATTTGTTCTTTAGCCTGCAGTTGGACTGTGGATCAGAGCTGTCTTCATTTTCATGCCTGTTTTGTTTCAGGATGAATCTCATTACCTAAAGAACATAAAGACTGCACGATGCCGAGCTGCCATGCCTCTACTTAAGGTACGTATGCTGCATGCCAAACCTCCTGCAGCTAAGGCCAGACTCCCCAAGCAGCGTTACTCTCTGAGCTGGCAGCTGAATTCTTTTGTTCTGCCTGTAGAAGTCCAAGTAACTGTTGCTTTACGAGCAAAATTTGTCTCTGACTTAACCACTATTTTCCATACAATGAAAGAACTTCAGAACCTCCCCTTGATCTAGTTGTGTTACTGCCAATGGTATGTTTTATGGTGACGGGAAAGAGGGAATGTCAAAACTTACTGGTGTATTCATGGAGAGTAGAAAGAATAAAGTAGTATCAGTGCAGCTTATTTAATGTAAATTATTGTAATCAGTTACTTCTTAGCTCTCAAATCTCTGCGACATATCAAAATGACCTTATGTAAGTACCTTCCTTGGCTTTTGTTTTAACCTTTGCAAGCCTCCAATGTACGTGTGTGGTTGGGGTACAAGAGCACTTCAGCCAGTTAAATTTAAAGAACTAATGGGAAGTGGTAGAGCGTGAGGTAAGCAAGGCAAGTGGCTCACAAATGGAAGGAAGTATTGAGCTGGTATCAGGAGAAATGTGAGTTTTCATATCTGCCTGTGGTCCTGGGATCAAAGAGCTGAATTGTCTCTAGTAGCCTTCCGCAGATTAAAGGTAACAGTAGTTTCTAGACACTGCAAAATCTGTTCATTAGAACAAGACAAATGGAATTTTTTTCTCAGTAGCTATCAGTAGGTGTATATAAAGAGAAGGTTTGATCCATGATGACTTTACAGCAACCAACTTTTATGTGCAAGATTTTTAATGGCAGGGCAAAGGTGCCTGTCCTTTCGTAACTTTGTCATTCTCCTTAAATTCTCTCTCGTCTTCTCTTGGCTTTCCAAATCACTTCTAGTAATTTTTAGTGACAGTCCTTTTGTGTTTGGAGACTAAGCAGGAGGCGTGATTTGATGAACGTTTTGAAGTACACCCAAAGGGGCGTACAACAACAAAGGGCAGAAAATAACAATTCTTACCTCTTTGCAGAATGCTCAAAAATTGGTCTCCTTCTTTCCTACTTGTAGCTTTGTAAGGATCAGCTTGTCAAAATTATTTGCAGGCTATAAGATGTGAAAGATGGTACCTGTTATATAGAGGTTAATTGCCTGTATGAACTTACTGAGAATTTACAGTTTTATGCTGTCACATCACTGGTCTTTAAAGCACTGCGAGCTTATGCTTTTGAAACTGAATTTCAGTCTTCTAAAACTGTTAAGAGTTTCATATTTGCATTGTGCATTTTCTCACGTGTAAGCACCATGCAGGAAGATAGGACCAGAACGTTTAGAGAACATTTCCTGCCACATGCGCACATGAACTGTATTTTTCTGGCTGTAATTCTTGCAGTGAGTGTTGTCTGTAATAGCCACTCATTTGCCCTTCTTGCTTTCCAACATGTGTTTTGCTCTAAACCCAGTCCCTTTGGCAGCTTTGTCCTCAACTGCTAGTGAATGATCTTCTGTCCACTACTGGCATAGCACATTGCAGCAATTTTTTATTTGAAAGACCAACCAAAATATGAGATTTCATCACCTGAGCACTGTATTTAAAAATTACACTGTCATCTGTATAGTAAGTAGTGGGGTAAAAATGGGAGTGTTTTTAGTATTTTATGTGATACTTCAAGATTATTGCGTAAGACGAATGGATAAAGTTGTTGTTTATTGTTGCTAGGGATTTGAGAGCTGAAGATAATGTTCTTGCTCTTGCTTTCCTTACATTTAAAATGATTAGAGCAGTAGTGAGTCTCTTGGAAGAAACCACAAAAAGCTGTTTTCATAGGCAAGCTCTTCGTAGGTACAGTGCTTCTGGCACATAAGTCCCTACCTTAAGGTCACAGTACAAAGCCTTGCCAGTGCTGTAGCTGGAGCCTGTAGAGCCAAGTCATGCCTAGAGTACCTTTTAAGCAATTCTAGTGTTTAGCATTATGCTGCTTTCAACTTCCTTAAATTGCTGTAGTTGTTTATATTTCCTATGAGGTTCCCAGTACTTTAAAGCATGAAGGCTTAGCCTTGAACTGAACTTTGAGGACAGAAAAGAAAAAGAAGAAAAAAAAACACAAGAAATGTGATTCTTGGTTCGTACTTGCTACAAAATGAGTCCATAATGACACCAGACATGTAAATTAAAACATTTCTGAGCCTGAAATGTTTCTGTCCCTTCCATTGGTGCTCAATGCATTCTTTTTATCTTGGTAGAATCTGCTTCTGTGACTTCTCTATTTGAATAATAAGTGAAATGTAAAAATTGTTGTGGATGTTTAGACAGACCTGCACAATAACCAGATAATACAACAGCGCATTCATAATAAAGATGACTTAGCTTGGATATTAACTTTGAATCTGCTTTGTTGGACAGCCAGGCTGAATCTCTAGCATCTGAAATATTTAACCTATGATTACAGCATTTAAAGTCTTGTTTTAGTTTTAATATCTGACCCTGATTGTTTTTCAGAATGGTATCTTTAGCTACCCAGTTGCAATTTGTCTTGCTCTCTTGTATGTCTTGGAGAGCAAGTGTGGCATAGAATTGTCGGACAGAGCCATATAATAAACATGTGGCCTAAGTCTGTTAGTTGGGGACTTCTTGACATTTAAAAAAACATTTTGAAAACTAAGCACCAGCTTTGTGTGTGTGTGTAGTACTCAGTATCTTTTATGACATACTTAGATGCTTACCCTGACAGAGGTAATGTTTTGCTTGAGGACAATGGGAAGTGTGACCAGAAGGACTTCTTAGTGTGCCTTTATCGTGGTTAGATGTATGCAATAACCATGCTTACTATCTTCTGAAGTACCTGAACAGATATATAAGAATAAGGATAAAGACATGATGTGCCCGGTTTATTTTTATTGGGCAAAACTTTGAGAGAGGAACTTGCCATCGCGTGAACAGTATGATAGAATGAGCTGAAATAGTGGCAGTAAAGTGTGTAGGCTGGGTTTCTTACCCCCTTCACGTTCCTTATGGATGTCTTTACTTCTGGGTGTGCAGACTTGTATGTGGGGGAGAATGATTCACCTGCCCACAAGAACTCAGGTGGCCAAGTCTGTACACAGTGTGTGACCCTGCACAATTATGGAGGCAGATGGATTGAAAGCCATAGTGGAAAATTGTACTTTGGTGCTTATGCACATGGCAAAAACACTGCTTTCAAGCTTAGCTAACTTTCATTCTGATCAGTCTGTGCAAGTAACCATGTGAGATCTGTCCTGTGCTTCAGCATCTCTTGTAGCACTCAAGAGGGCTGGAAGTTCCTGTGTTCAAAGTGGCCCTTTTGTCCTGTTTCTGTGTATATCAAAGAGACAATAGCCTCATACTGTCAGGCTTTGGTTGAGTCACTGTTTTCAGGCTTGACTTGTCCCAGTCCCTTATTCAGGGCTGTGGCAATAATTCATAGGACTTGTCACCTTGTTGTTCTCTTTAGTGTCATGGTTGGGACTGAGTTGCCATCCTGGGTGCATTGTTGATACCCCTTGTTCCCTTTACCTCTGTTGTACACCTGCCTCCCAGGGTGTTACCTCTTCTAGACACATTTTAGTTTTTTCCTTCCAAGGTTAGACTGGTCCAGGAACATGAGTATTGAGGAGAGAAGAAACATGCTACCAATAGCCATAAAACAACAAAGCCCCAAGGGAAGTAGAGGAAGAAGAAACAATGAAAAGGAAGTTCTTCAGTGATCTGTAGAAGGATCTCCTGGGGACTTGGGTGAAAAGGATTCTACATCCTTCAACTAGCCTAAAAGCTATATTGTCTTTGTTCTGTAATTGCAAAGCAATGGAAACTGAGAAAGGTCCCAGTGGAATATGGATGAGTGTTTCTGGAGGCATGACAGTAAATTTTCAGTGAAGAACTGAGTTAGAAACTGTGAAATAGTGTTTAATCAAAGATTCTGGTGACATAAAATGGGCTTATTTTTGTTGCTTTCTCTATGGGCTTCTTTCCACGACATTTGGGTAATATTACTCATGAAACTGTTCTTATTGAGCTGCTACGCAGGTTAATAACATAATGCACATCCTGATATGTGCAAGGTTAAAGTTCTTTGTTTCTATTACATGAGCCCAAATACACTGGGTAGCTGGAATCTGATACTCTGCGTGCTCCATTCAATAAAGTGATGCTTAAAAATAATAAAGGGAATTAGGTCAGTGTTGAAGGTAGAAGGTAAAGAGGGAACAGAAAAATCTCCCGGTAGGAAATAAATAGCTGCTATCTTTAGGCATTACAAATCTATATGGATTGGATAAAGAAACCTTTACTTGTTGTCACCTGCTGTGGAGAAGAATGTCATATTGAAATCAGAGAAGCTGATTCTCCAAGTGGGGAGGTGATTTGGTTCATTCGGAGCTGTTTGTTACCATTTGGGAGATGTTCTTTATCTGGGTGTCGTTTAAGAATAGAGAAAGGCATTTATATTTTTTGGAATGACCACATCATCTTACAAAATGCAGAACACTGACCCAGGTACAGAAATAGACTCCCCAAAACAGCTGCAACGTTTTCCCTTTATCAAATCTTCTTCTACATTTACTATTCCCATTACATTATGGCCACTCTCAGATTTCTAATTTCACAGGATAATGCGTTCTTAGCTGAGCAGTTCAAAATAACAAACTAAGCAAAAACTGGGGAGATGTAATTATACAGCCAGAATCAGCCAAACTTTTTAAAGTCTGTTAGCATATGGCAGAGCTCATGCTGTGAAATTCATTTACAATAGAGGCAGTCATTGTATGTTAATGAGGCTCTTTGCATGTTTAGTTTTGTGGCATAACACTCCGCACCACCCCCTAGCCACTCCCCCTTCCAGTCAGTTGGATGCTGAGTTTTAAACTCTGAAGTGCCATCAGGCTTAATAAATTATTCAACTTTCAAAAGTAATCTTTGTAAATGTTATCACGGCTGCGGAAATCATTCTTGCTGGTGTCTTGTGTGTGCTGCAATGCCACAGTTGTTTTATGTTACTCAGGTCTACAGAGCGAGTGTCAGTGACTTGACTAGTGAAGTCATCGTCAGATTTGCTTTAAGCAATTTCACCTGCAAGTAGCTGTAAGAACTGTCTCAAGGACAGGTGACAGAAAGAGAGAGGAGGGAGTACTGGTCAAGATTAGTCTTCATGCCTGCATGATAACTAGTAGCTGAACTTATTTGTTCTATGTGGAGATGCATAGAAATGGGTGACAATTCTGTTCTATGCTGAAGAGTCCATGCTCATCGCTGTGATTGTATTTTCTGTGTTGTTATTCCATATTGTTCTTATAGATCTTGGAAGAAAAAGGGTAAACTCTCACTTCTTGACGCTACAGAAGGTTCATCGAGAAATGAGTGTAAGCAGTGTTCAGCAGAGACTTCTCTGCAGGATTTGCAGGAGCAAATCTTCATTGGCGTGTATTCAGAATGAGTTGCCACTAGTAAAAGATCTGTGAATCAAAGACATTTCTTTCACCCAGAATTTAAGTAAGTCTTCAACACTTGAAACCTTGTCTGCCTAGGATTTTTTTTCCCTCTCCCTTGGGCTTCTTCTATTACGGTTTTTAATACTGAAAGGGATTCTTGGATAATGAGTCAGACCACCTGTGTTCTACACCATTTTCTGAAATTAACTTCTTCAGGTTCTTCACAGCTGTTGCTTAAGTAATATGGGTTGTTTGTTTTTTTAAAAGTTGTTTGTTTTTCAGTTCTCCTGATTTTTGAAGTGGTTAATTGTAGATGTATCACAACCCTTGCTAAGTGTTTTTCTGTTCAGAAGTAAGGTGCAAACACAGAAGCAACAGCTGGACTTGTTTAGAATTCACGTGACCTGTAACTTCTGAATTCCCCATTTTGATACTTATTCTGGGATTAGAGAAGGAGCAAGGAGACCAACCAAGTGTTGTAACTACCAGGGGATGAGCGTTCCAGCCTTGTCTTGTATGGCTCCTGGGGAGCACTGTCCCTGGAGGAAGAGCCTTGGGAGTGGTGTAACTCTCAACACAGATGGTTTTATGTTGCATTTAGTATGTTCCTGGTTTGTGGTGTGTACACATTGCTCGGAAATGTCCCAGCTGTGCTGTTCCCTCCCATTCATCTTGACCTTGATATGCTCTCTTCTGCAAGCATGTAATCGTGTGACCTCTGTGTTGTCCTTTTTCCCAGCAATGGCTGTCACCCTTCCCTCTTTTGAGCAGTGTGGGGACCTCTATCTTGTATGAACTTACACCCTTCTGATATGTCAAAAGGTTAGACACCTCTTCTTACTTAGTGTGATAAATATCCTGCTTTTTTTTAAGATTTGTGAGAATTGTGCAATCCTATTGGTCGTCACGTTTCCTTCTCATCTGTTTAACAGAGGGGGAAGGCAAGTTCTACCTTGGTTACAACCTGTATATAAATATCTGATAAAGTCCTGAAATTAATTTCCGGTAGCTGATCTGTGAACTCTTTTTTTCCCCCACCACATTTGGTTGGTGAGCGGATGAATCATCTTGAATAGACTTGGGTGACTGGTAGATCTCAGGGAAATGATAAAAGAATTTCATTTTCTTTTTCATTTAAATATGAATGAGCTGCTGGTACAGATGTCACTCAAGAATCTTTTTGTTATTGTAATGAACCTGCTTTAAACTATGCAGGAAATTACAAGGCATTTGTAATTTAACTACTATACGTGAATTTACAGCAGTAGAAATTCATCGCTCTCATCTAATAATAGAATTAGATAACACTGAATATAAGAGGGTAGAAATGCATTTTGGAGGCTTTTATGTCTACGGTGTAATTATTTTTTTCCTCACTTTTTGTGAGCACCTACTTCAGATTACTGTGTGGGTTCTTTTTGTTTGTCTACCCCTCCCTCCTGTATCACATAAAAATCAGGGTTTTTTTTTTAACAGTATTCCTAAGTGATTTCTTATTGATTACCTCATGTTTTGGCATCCAGCAAGCTGTGCTTAAACTCGGAATGACTGCTAGGTGGACAGCCTTCTTCAGGCAGCATCATCTCTCTCTCCTTCCTAGTTGAATTAAGAAGAAAATGCCCTAAAAACATGAAAACTCTACTTCTCTGGATCCCTTCTGCTTTTGTGAGCAAGACAGTTTGTTTATGGCTTGTTGTGGCAGGTTTATTACAAGAGAATTTATTTTGGAGGTGAGATGTACCTGAGAGGAGTGTGTGTCATGCTCCTGTGACATCCTAATGCCAGATGAAATGTTGAGCCAGACATAAGGTATTAACGCGTCTTGTGCGTAAATGCCAATTCAGAAAGAACTGTCATAAAAATTGATGTCCCCTTCCAGCATGTGCATGATGAATAAGAAATGATCCAGTTTGTCCTGCTTCCTAGAAGTTTTAAGCACTGTCCTTGAGAGCCTTGAGGCCGAAAGTATCTTTGGAAAGTAAAACATTTCTCTATTTATGATGGGATAACAATGGTCCTGGGGCTTCTGGGGCCAGGGACGACCTGGTTGCAGGTGTCATCTGTGTTGTCAGCTGTATGATAAGGGATGTCCCATTCTGCTTTTCTAGGCTGCGAGGAGAGTGATCTTACTTTCGGGAACCCCTGCCATGTCACGGCCTGCAGAACTCTACACACAGATTGCAGCTGTCCAGCCAGGTTTCTTTCCACAGTTCCACACATTCGGGCTCCGCTACTGTGATGCAAAGAAGGTACTTCAGAGGGATGGTGGGGGAATGACCAAGTGGGACTCTCCAAACAGCATTTTATTGTACTGTTGTTGTTGTGTGTTTTTTTTTAATTGGAGTGTTTCTTTCTTGTCTTCCTTTCCCCTTCTGATATTACCTTTTGAGAAGGTCTTGTTCCACAGTGGTATTTTGAAGGCGCTCAACCTTAGAAGCTGTAGGTACTGCAAATAAAAGATAGGCCTGAGATAAAGAGGCAGTAAGGCTTCGTGTCAGATTCTGCCCTGAAAGAGTGTGGAAATGAAAAGCTAAAAGCCAAAGTGTCCCTAGCTTGTGGGAAAGAGACTGTTCTGACAAGAGCTTGCTAAGAGTTCTAAGTGGATACAGTGTGGTCATTTTAATCAGCTGCAGGATTGAGCTAATTGATTAAAAAACAATTTATTGTCTGGTTTAGTGACTGTTTTAACAATGTAAGGCTTCTTTTTAACATTTAACACTTTACATTTAACATACATTTTAACAATGTAATGCCTCCAGGTAAGATGAAGTTTAAAAAAAAAAAAGAAGACTTGCAGTCCATCTGTTTATTCTATTCTCTGCCAATTCATGGAATGGATGTTTTCCCCAGCATACCCTGTAAACAAAGTAACTTCTCTTATCCCTGACGGCTGCTCTTGGTGGTTTTTAGCAGAATCACTGAGTGCAACCACTGCAAGAATTTGGCTTTGCAGCAAGTTAGTTCTTGCAGCTATGATGGTGGGACTCTGATTTGATCTTGACGTACAGGAAACTCAGCTGTCCTTGGCTTTGTGATCTCTCAGGCTGCTGTGTGTGTTGGAACACACAGTGCTATGAGCAGAGCTGTTGCTTCTGCCTGTTAAACAGCAAGGTTCTGGAATCTTTCGTGTTGGTTGCATAGATGCAAAGAGGAGAACCAAATTTACAACTGAGCTCTGATTTGAAACAAGAGCCTTCTAATCTGGCTTGCTCTCTAGCTCCTCCAGGACAAGCATGTAGCAGTTACAATGGCGTGGCAGCGTGAGAAAGGACATGTACTGCATAAAATTGCTCTCTCTGCTTTATTCTTAAGTAAGCCATTCTTGTGCCTCATCTTCTCTAAGACTGGGCAACAACTTAATCTCAGCAGGGTGGTTAGAAATGCCAAATGACCATGTGTACGCTCAAAAATATTTACAGAAGAATGAAAATCATCAGTGCATGCCATAAAAATAGTTGGATCTATTTGTAGGGCACTGGTGCTGTGCTTACTGATTTATTTATTTTTTTCTCTTTGATGTAGCTAATGTCTGCTAAGTTTGCATCAGGAAGATGCAGTCCCATCAGAAACTGACAAACCCATTTTCCCTAGATCTGAATGTCCACTTCAGCTTTTGTAGCTAGCTTAGTGCTATTCTATGTTTATCCAGATGTACAACATAGGTGTGCAGTTCATTGGCTTTGGTACTGATAATACTGATATCATTGATTAAAGTAAGACCATCTAATGTGCAGAATCACAGATACAGAGCATGAGTTCTAGCACTGCTTTCCTGGCAAAGGATGGAAACTTCTTATTTCTTCATTCATCGTAGGAGTTGTATGGATGAAGAGCTCAGAGGGAGGGAGAGGGCAGCTATTCTGCTGAGTTTCATTATCTTTGCTGAGAGATTCCTGTCTGAACAGTGTCCAGCATGCTTTCTAGAGGGAAATGAAGAGATGCAGTTTAATCTTGCTGGCTTTCTGCAGTAAAAAGGAAGGTTGGATGGCGAGTCTAAATAAGTCTGGAGTTTCATAAACCCTTTGAGGGTAAAGTTCTGCATGACTTGCTGTTACTTCAATTACAAGGCATATGGACCTCAGGTAAGATGTGTAATTGGATAAAAGAAATAAAATTGTTCTGCACAATTCAGGTTGTAGCGATGTATTCTGTATAAATGAGTTTTCATCCCACAGTGAAATTCAGTGTGTGGGTCACAGTCTTATATCAGTTCCTCTTCAAAGCCTCTGTAGGGTTTGTAGTACAATTTCATTTCCATTTGACCCATCTCTACGAGACAGTTGAACATTACTGGTCTTCTTGGTGCTCTCCTGGGATGTTTTGCTACAGTCAATGTCAATAAATTATAGAGTGAACCTAGGAAGAGTTGGCTTATTTAGAGCAGAAGTGGGACTGCTGGAAATGAAGGGATGTGGATAGTAGCCAAGTTAAAAATGGGACTACTGCATATTGAGTTGCCTTAGATCCTCTCAGCTCTGAGCAAACTGAAAGGTGCTTTGGTGATTATAGTGTGTCCCTCGTGTTCGTTTTTGCAGCTCTGACCGGAGATTGTGTTGAGTTGCAGCCTCTCCGAAGAACTGTTGTGGTACTTTGTAGTCATTATTCACATAGGTCCTTCTTTTTGTCCTGAAAGTGGCTGCGCTGTAAGGGGGGGTGGAATTGCACAGAACCAGAGATGTTTTGCAAAGCTGTTGGAGATCTGTCAGAATGAAAGGTGCTGTGTAAAAATGTTTTGGTGATAGTAATAAATCTGATTAAGGAAAAACTGACAAACCTGTGTACCATTCAATTTTAAACTAAAACCTGACAACTTTCCATTTGAAGAGAATAGATTACTTAACAGAAAATTGCAGGAACCTGGCAGATGTGATTAGAGAAGATATAAAAGTTTGTCATTTCGTAATTCAACCTCCCAGCATCGATACTCTTAAAAATGTAGCAAGTGAAATGTCACCTGTATATTAACAAAACAGCACAGGTCTGTTTCCAAAAATACATGCTGTGAATTCATTTTTCCAACTCAGTGATGTTAGCAAATATTAAATAATTTCTATCTGAGCACATGCTCTGAATTTGTGAGAGTTTGGCAGCTTCTGCTAACAGCGTTATTAAGCTTACTGACTCACGTAAAATGCTGTAACACTTTGGTAAGAAAATCACAGATGCATTTGTTCTGGAATGTTATGGATCAAAGCCAGATGTGTATTTTGGCAAAATAAATATCCCTCTTTTTTTTCCCCTCTTTCTTTTTTCATGGTAGTATACAATAAAACATATTTTAATAATTCCAAGAATAATTATCTATCATTAACTAGTCACAACACGAAACTAGTATGCTTTCTTGTTTGCAGGTTGTTCTAGCAACACAATCACCATAAAAGAAAGACAGTAATCTGCAAATACCATTCTGCCTGTATATACTTCTTAGCATGATAGTAGATACTGTATTGGCTCTGTTTCTGCCTTGTTCTTCCAGGCATGGTGATGCTAGTCTTCTGAAATGAATTGTGCTACGTGGATCTAAAATGTATACATCACTTATCCATGATGGTAACGAAAAGTGGAAGAAGGTGTGCTGTGCGAATAGAATGTGGCAGCCTGTGTAGAGCGTCCAGGCTGCGTGGAAGGTCTTGTTCAGCTGCTCACTCAGCACTGATCCCTGTTCATCCATTGCCAGAGCACTGAGCAGTGTGGCCAAGCTGGATGCAGCACCAGGTCCTTCTTGGCTCTGCACATCTATTCCACTGAGTCTGAGTTCTGAAGCAGTGCAGATGGAGGGCACAGAGACTTGGGGCTGAGCACTGTTAGCTGTCCTGCAGCATGTCCAAAGCTAATGAACCTAGCTAGACTTGAGCCAGCTTTCCGTGGTCCCGAGGGACTTGCATTGCACCCCTGGTTTCAGGGAAGCAGAGCAGTAATACCCATGGTGGCTTTTGGAGACTTGGCTTAGATCCAATTGGGTTTATTATTTTCAGCTATATACCACTGGGCTGTTTTCAGAGCCAGTGTTCTTTACAGGACTTAGTCTGTTTCTGTATGTATGGTTTGAATTATTTCTAGCTTTAATGAACCTACTACGGTTAATCAGAAAGTACCATAATTACATAGGAATACATTAAGTCAAATGAGTTTTAATGGTGGCTACAGGTGCCAAAATCTGTAGTTAGTTAATGGTTCTCATCACCACAATATGGCAATAGAATTGCAGATTGTCTTATGTCCCAGCCTGAAATAAGAATACTTGCTTTAATACATGAAACAGGTCTTAATTGCCTGTGACCTGTTTGATTCCTCTCCTTTCTGTCTCATAACCTGTCCTTGTCCCTATTCCATCAAAGCACCATCCGTTAATACAGTAAGTGATGTGCTTAACCCCATGTCTAATATTGTTACTTTTGTCTCCTCCATTCTACAGGAAGGTGGAGGGTGCAGTGAATGCTGCAGAGCTTTTTCCTATTTTATTTCAAATACCACTTTGCAGCAAATTTCTCTTGGGGAAGGCAAATAAAGGGAATATGGATTTTTTTTCAAGTTAAATCTATTCTAGCAGTTAAGGTGATACAATGTGAGTAGAGCAGCAGATTAAAGGGGTTGGTGCTGAGGTACCTCACATCTCTTTTATAGGCAGTTCAGGATATATACATGCACAGGGGTTGCTTTGGATTGTTGGAGAATCACAGCTTTGTGGTGGATTTTGGTGATACTATCAGCAAGACTTGAAATTGGAGCTGAGGAAGGTCACCAGCATTTGGTTTTCTGAGTATTGTAGCTTTATTTCATATATATATTCGTGAAACTTAAGGGAAAAAAAAAAAAAAAGAAAAAAAGCCTCTCTTTATCCTTTGCATCATTAAAAAAACCTTATTGGTCTCCTGTCTGAGTATAAGTTGTTGAAAGATGCATCATTTGGAAAGTATAATGTGTAATGGTTGGCATCTCAGCTTCCTCAGAGAACAAATGTGTGGCTGTGGGGTTACTGGTAGGAGAAACTGTGAGCTGAGATGAGTTGAACAGATAGATGATGTCTGTGTGTAGGGTGCTGGAGGATAGGGCAGGTTCAGAGGCTAGTGCTTAGAAGTGGATTAAATGAAGGATTTATTTAGAGGAGCTTTGAAGTGATAACGCTTTGAAAAGATGATGCTTTGAGCGATGTATTTTGGATCAAAATTTATTTATGGTTTGCTCGAGTCTGAGCTAAAAACGATAATGGCGGAGGCAAGGGACAGATCACAGTGGAAAGCAGGCAGTTTTTACTTAGCGTTTACTAGGTATGTCAGACAAGTTTAACGTCTCTGTGAAGGCATTTGGTTAAGGTTGCTTGTGAACATACTGCTGGAGATGTTTGTCTTTCTCCCTGCTTCAAGCTGAGGTAAATTCATGTACACAGAACTGCACTGAGTTCTGTAGGCCTGCTCAAAGCTACAGGTGAAGAGCAGCGACACCCAGCAGGGTGAGGATGAATACCAAGGCATAATGCTATGAGAGGGATCCCTGTCTTTTTCCATAATCCTCTTTCCTGTAGCTTCCTGAATACTTGTAGACAGGAGAAAGGAAAGTTGATGAGTAACCTTCTCTTGGATTAGTTTGTATCCTTTTGTTTTACCACCATATTTGCCACATCTCTTTTCTCAGTAATCGTTAAGTTCCTAGCTCCAGGGAAACTGGATAAAGCTTATTCCACTGCTGGATCACCTGCGAAACAGAAACACGTCTCTTGTAAGTGTGACACTGATAACTGCTTTATCTTTTCCAGATGCCGTGGGGTTGGGACTACTCTGGATCATCCAACTTAGCTGAACTGAAAATTTTGCTGGAAGAGTCCATCATGATCCGACGTCTTAAATCAGATGTGCTATCCCAGCTTCCAGCAAAGCAACGCAAAATGGTTGTGGTAGCTCCTGAAGGCATTAATGCAAAGACCAAAGCTATGTTGGCAGCTGAAGCAAAGAAAATGGCCAAAGGATATGAAAGTGTAAGTCAGAAATGATTTTTGTGATGAGCCGTTGGTATTTCAGGTGCCTCTGTTTTTCTGATTACAACTCTTCTTCGGTTAAACTAAATTAAAAATCAGTGAAAAATCTGTCCTGTGTTCCAATGAAAGTTAGAGCTGCACCCCATGTGAAGGCACAGTGGAAGGCTGCTGAAGGCACAGTTTGAAAGTAATGTACAACACAAAACAGATTTTTTTTTTTTTCCTTTGAAGTGGTATACTTTATCCCTTCTGTGTCAAATACTATTTCTTCTCTCTTTCTTCTTGTTAGTCCTTTCTAATTATCATTTGTGCCTCTTTTGCCTCTGTCTACTCTTCTATCTTGCCTTGTAATCCCATTCAGACTATAAACCAGAGCCTTGCTGAAGATGAGTTGTAAGAACACAAAAGCAACCAAAAAAGTGTGGACTCTGTTTTTGGATTTTTTTTTCTACTTTGGCTAGCAAATAAGTTTCTAACACAGTTCTGTAATAGCCTGGGAGTTGTTCTTTGTCATTTTAGTTGGGAAGTGCTGTATCAGTTAAAACTGGATTTGTGATATGCTTGTCGTGCAACTTGTAGGAGTTGAGTAGGAGGTAGGTAGGGAGGCGTCAGAAGTATGAGTTTGGCTACGTGCCATGCCCAGTGGTGAGACTTCCCCGTCCAATCTCCTTTTGTTTTATATTTCTAGGTTCATTCTTTTTCTAGCAAAGTGTATACGAGCTACAGCAGCCAACCTAGATCTGTAAGCAAGAAGGGAGAGAAGGCATTCCTGGGACTCACATTTGTTTTTCTTTCTCTCTGCAGAAACAACAGGAGAAGGAAGCCCTTCTCCTCTTCTTCAACAAAACAGCAGAAGCTAAAATCCACTCAGTCATGTAAGCTGCATGTCACTGCTTTGTTCTTGCCTAGTAAAATGTGTTTTTCTGCTGAGAACAGGAAAACGGTGCCTCAGAGATAACAGTGTAGGGACATGAAGAATAGCCTCAAGCCAGCTTAAAAAAATTGATTTTAATTACAGTGCACTAAAGGTTTTCTTCTCTTGGTATTCCTAGCATTAACAAGTTTTCTGGTTTCATTCCAGATACGGATCTAAATTGTGTCATTTGAACCACTGAAAATTATTTGATGTTTGGGACTTGGATCAGGCTCCCTGCTCCAGACCCTATTTCAGTTTAAGGGGAGGTGGAGCAATGAAGCTAAAAGTATCAACAGAATTTGAGAAGTCAAATACCGCAGTAGTACTGCAGCAGGAACCCTGAGTCAGAAAGCTTATGAGTGAGATGGACTGAGCTTTAGTTGTACCATTCTCCAAGGGTGTTGCAGCCCCTACTGAAGTTCTTGGCTCTTCCACAGAGCTCACGTTGGACCTCAGTAGCAAAAGTTTTCTCTCACAGATGTGCTTCTAAATGTCCATCTGTGCCTTGTAAAAGCCTTTTCATCCTTAGTCTTTCTGCTGGGACTGTGGAGGAGTTGCTGTAGTTCATTTAGACTTTTTAATAAGTGTGCTGATAACATGAAAACAGTTTACTTTTCTGCAGCCCTTTGAATGTAATGACCAGCTGAAGTGCACTGTGTAATTCCACAGTCTCAGACCTTGCTGCAAAATCTGCCTGTTTGGTACAGAACTGCAGTTCAGAGTCCCAGCTCTTGTTTCTGTAGAGAGGTTTCTTCTTTTTGTGTCAGTGAACAGTTAGTAGAGTTCCTTCCATTTATATTCACTTGCAAATATGAACTGAATAAACCATGTTGTGCTGTTTACATGACTCTCTCTGCAAACACTGAGAGGTATAACAGCTCGTCCACTTCCTTTTCTGGTGTTTAGTAGCATTTAAATTATTACTTTGTGTAAGGTGCTAATGTACAGTTCCATCTAGCTAATGGTGCTGTGCTGTCCTATGATCACTGGCGCCTTCCGTGTCTTACCCCTGATGACAGTGTTGTCCAGAAAAAACAGCCATTTTGTAACTGGATATATGGAGATGAGATATAAAATCATTTTAATGAAAATTCACTTTGATATGCTTAGAATCCAGCAATCTCACTCTCAGATTTCTTTCTTAAATGATGTTATCATATAATTGGGATCTGAACATCACAGAATTCAGTGAGTTGTCTGGAAAACATTGATTCATTTTAATACATTGCTGGAAATCTTGTTTGGTGTTTTCTGCTGTTGACCTAATCTGTGTTGTGTTCAGCAAAGAACTTGACGTTCTTGGTCTAGAGCAACTATTTGCTATTCTGTAGAAGATAGTGAATTTTGATCATCTGTGATTGAGCACAAGTCAGAAATACTGAAAGACAAATGGATTGTCAGAAAGCATAGATACTTTCCTTTTGGTCTGGGATTCCATGAGTCAAGTAGGACATAATAAATTGATTGTCAGTGATAAACAAGTACAGATATGGGCAGCTGTCCAGCTGATGTGAAGAAAATGAGTGGACTTTTTTTCTTCATTTCTCCTTCAGTGGTAGGAGACTTGTCTTGTTATTTGCATTTTGCAGCAACAATTTATGCTAACTTAGTTTCTAGTTTCTGTTGGGTAAAAAGTTGGTTTGAAATTTGTTTTGAGCAAAGCCTGTGTTCTCTCAGCAGATAATTCAGAACTTGCTTCTATTTTTTTCCTCCTCTTTAATACAGAGAATACATCTTGGATTTACTAGAAAGTGGGAAAAATAAATTCCTGGTGTTTGCTCATCACAAAGTGGTGCTGGATGCAATAGTTGAAGAGCTGGAGAAGAAAGTAAGTAATGCTTGAATTTTCCCAACTTTATCACTATTACAGCTTCAAAGCTGTTTAAGAGCTCCCCAGAGTTAGGGCTAGTCAGCTATTTTATGAAAGATACGGACAGAGATCATTTGTACTTGCTGTGCATCTGAGCATGCCCTTCTCCAAGGGAGCTGAGCAGAGCATCACGAGATGCACGCTGAATTAGCTGAATTGCTTTTGTTGTTTTTTGCTGACCTCCATCATGTGCCCTGGCGCTAGGAAATGTATGGAGTAGAGTTAACCTGCGTGGCCATCTATGCTTTTTCCTCCAAGCTTTCCTCAGAGAGGGAAAAGGTAACAGCCCAAGCCCAGCTATGGCTGCCTTCTTTTGTACTGTAGTACTCTTACGGTATAGAACCCCTGTACCTGGGCAGTAATTTCTCTTACTTCAAAAATGTTGGCACTAATTATTCATGAGAGATTTCTATGGATGTTCCTAAAGAGTTTTTGGTCACAATGGGGCAGTGTGAATGGTGATTTAAGTTAACATTCTTAGCTTTAAAAGACAATGGCAACGGTGACTTTGCCTTTGTGGCAGCATACTCCAGCAGAACAGTGAGGCTGAACCCTGAAGTTATAGCCCTGTATCATCCAAGCATAAACTTGGATGCCTCTCTGATACTACCAGGATCTCATCTCCGACTTTTGTAAGCAGAGGAAGACTTAAGGAGGTTGGCAGGGTTGTAGCTGTCGTAGCATATGCACACATATAGCATTCATCTTTTTGTTAAGCTGTTTCCCTTTGTGCTGAACTTCAGTTGCCAGTTGGGTGATGTTCTTCCTGTTGCTAAGGGCTGACAGGGGAGCAATGGACACAGAAGCAAGCCAGGCATTGTTAGCAGAGAAGTGTGTTATATGTTGAGCTACAATGCCTTAAAATTTGTGAAAACTTTTTAAAAGATAGTAGTTACAATGTTTACTTTCCTGGTTCTAGCATGGGAAAGGGAAATAGAATTCACTAAAATGTGGAAGGAGAATGCAGGAAAGGCTGCTAAGTAGGATCTTTCTCTGCCTTTTCTCAGCATTTCGACTACATCCGCATTGATGGCTCTACACCGTCAGCTGAACGGCAGTCTTTGTGCCAGAAGTTCCAGTTCTCAGAGAAACAGGCTGTGGCTGTTCTGTCCCTCACTGCTGCAAACATGGGCCTGACACTGTCTGCTGCGGACCTGGTGGTGTTTGCAGAGCTCTTCTGGAATCCAGGGGTACAAATCCTGGAGGGGATGGATGCTGCCTGGAGAGCAGAAATTTTGGGTCTTGGGAGGAGATGTGAGGGGAGGGAACTTTCTCTAGGGTTTTTCTGTTATCTCTCTGGTGGCTATTTGTTCAAGCACCTTGGGCTTGAACCATTGTGGCTGGTTATGCTGTTTGTTGGCTGAAGAACACAGTATGAAAGGGAAACATGCTGCAGTTTCTTGACAACTCTCAACAGCTCCCTCAGCTCAGCCAAGATCTGAATGAGTCCGTCATCAATGCTGACTCCCCACTTTGCTTTGAAAGTGGAGGGAGTGTTGGCTTTCCTGGTTTGTTTATCCAGTTCCCTTAATCTCAGCCACATTTGTACAGCTTTTCATCTGGCAGCAAACAGCTAGGAACAAGGGCTCTCTATTTCAAGCATCATCTCAGTATATTACCAGTGTATTTGACAGAGAGTGAATGCAGGCTGTGGACAACACAAGTTGCACCCCATACCATATGCAGTTCAAGCATCTCTCTCCGTTATTGGATACTCAGTCTTCTGGGAGTGAGTCCTACATCCTTCAGCCCCAGATTACTGAAATTCAGTAGGAGGAGAGGATTTAGGACATCTTTTGAAAAATGCTTGGTGTCTTTTAGCCAACCTGATGCAGTAGGTGACTTTTTGTCTTAGTCTGTATTGAAAGATGCAGATAAGAGGTAGTCACAGAGTACAAGGAAGGATATCTCCCTGTTCTCTGGTGTTCGTTATTCATAGATATTGGAGCTTTCAATTGATTTTCTTTGTAATGTTTTTACATACAGGTTTTGATCCAGGCAGAAGACCGGGCGCATCGAATTGGACAGACCAGCTCTGTTAACGTTCACTACCTGGTGGCTAGAGGCACAGCAGACGACTTCTTATGGTAGGAAGCAGAGAGAGAGTCTCTTTGGTTGGCCTGCTACCTAACTTCAGTGTGTCACATGTGACATAGAAGTTGCTTAATATTAGTGTTGGCATCACCAGTCTGCAAGGGGAGAAGCAGCAATTGTTAGCCAGGGCTGCAGTGAGGTGGTAGCAGTCAGCACAGTGTCGCAGTGGTTACAACTAAGTGGGTGATAAGCAGGAGGAATAAAAGTAGTTATCTAGCAAAGAGGGGGCTGCTGAGGAAAAAATCTGGGAGGGGTGATGCATCTGAAACCTTCACAGCTTCCAAGACAAGAAAGTTTCTCACATACAGTGCAGAGGGTTCTGATGCAGGGGTATTGTAAAGCGTTGAGTACTTTCCAGTGAATCCATCAGGTACTGGAGATGGATGTGAGTCAGTTGTAAGCATTGTGATTCAAGTCTGAGGAGCAGTCTGGCTGTTGGGGATCACTTGGACAGGGGGATGTAGAGTTTGACTGCACTGTTGCTTTTGTCTTGCTCTTCAGTAAGCGCTTTGATAGAGATTAAAGAAATGCTACTGATCCATCTCTGAGTAAATGGGTCTGAGCTGTCACTGCAGCCCTTGGGGCTAGGGAATCTGACATCCTGGGGGAGTGGAGAATCTGGGGAATCCTTTCTGCTGCAAGGGAACTGACCTGCAAATGACCAAAATAAATTATCCACCAGCTGGTTCATTTTAAGTCCAAAATTACTTCTTTATTACCTCATTTAAAGGAACGAGTGGGATAAATGAACTTGTCCAGTTTCTAGAATATCATGATGGCAAATAATTATAACCCTACAATGAAGGGATCTGGAAACTGTTGTGTCGCCCACGTTTCACAGAAATATAATGACAGTAATTCTGCCTGTATTGTGAAATGCTGTCTATGTAGTCATTAATGCTTAGCTGGAAGGAAATGTGACTCTTCAAAGACAGATATTGGCATCGTTTTTAAAGGTAAGAAAAAGAACAAAAAGACAAGGAGATTTGGTGTTCATTGTGGAGATGCTGCTGGGACTTCACTAGACATTTTGGCCCAGCAATGGATTCTTAATTTTGCAGTGCAGTGGGAAATATCCCAGAAATGCTTACGTGGCTGTTGAGAGGCATTACTACTGCTTGCCTTGGAGACTCAACACATAGGCTATTAGGGTTCCCTTTAACTGCATCTTTTTATTCTGACTTCATATCATCAGTGTCACCACAACCAACTACTTTCCCTCCTGAATATGCAACTCCTCCAAGTATTTATAGCCTGAAATCACATCCTCTTATATGGTACTTACTTAAATTGGACTGATACTTTCATGGATTAATGGATATCACAAAGCAGCGTACAACCATCATAAGCAAGAGAGCACAGATTAAGAAGCTAACAAGCTTTGGTAGAAAAGCCATCTTTACATGACCAAGCATTCTTCTCATTGGACCACGGAATCTTGCATGTTATTTTCCTCCTTCCACTAATAACTGTTTTATCTCTTCTAGGCCAATGATTCAAGAGAAAATAAAAGTGCTGGGAGAAGCGGGGCTTTCAGAAACGAATTTCTCCAATACAGCTGAATCTACTAATTACTATCCTAAGGTAACTGACCTGAAAGAATGTCGGTGGTCCCCAGGAGAGACTGAATGGGTTTTGGTTTGTGTACATCTAACTTGGCATGTAATTGGCAGGCTGACCTTATACCTGTTCTGCCTTCAGTATCACAGAACAAAATATCCAACTCCTATCAAATCAATGCCTTTATTTGCTCTCCACAGAGTTCACAACCCTTCTTTTCTTCTCATTAAGGATGTAACAGTATTTTGAATATTTACCTTTTGTTGACAGAAAGTAATGGCATACGACCTTGTGTAGAGTTCAGATTCAGACAGATCTTGAATCACCCAAGTAAAGCCAATCCCCTCTGGGCTTGAATTCTGTATTGAGTAGTAAAGCTGGGAAGGAACTAAAAATGTGAGATTACACTTTGGTTGTTTCTCACTTTGATTTTTATATGACCATGTATATACAGCTTCTATTTGTTCTAATTTCTCAGCCAGATCCAAAGCAGAAGACCATTTATGAACTTTTCCAGAGGACCTTTGCTGACAGCAAAGATGACACTGATGTTGAGCTTTTGGAAGCAGCTAATGCTTGTTGTGAGTTTGACTCTGACTCTGACGGTGCCTTTCAAGACACAGAAGAGAGGTGTTCAGTGAGTTCCCCCAAAAAGCGGCGTACTGAGTTTATTAAAGAGTAGCACAGCGAAAGTGGCTAACATATTTTTAACTTAAAAAAAAATCAAGTATTGTTTTTGAGTTTTCAGAAATAAAATACTTCAAATTTTCTATATCTGTAGTGCATTTCATCTCGAAGGATGACAGCATGACAGATGAGCACTGCACACTTGGCAGCCTGCTGGTCGTGCAGTCTTGCCTTTGCTGAGGACTGAGTGGACGTGGGAAGGTAGCATGCTCCTTTGTTTTAGCAACTCAGCTTCCACAGTTGTTTTGTTTATAAAGCAGATAACTGTTGTCTGTCCACATAGAAGAGCTCTTCTGAAAATTAGTGTATCAGCCACTGCAGAGTGCTTTCAACAGTCATCTTTAAAAAGCTTAGTGTGTACTATGAGGAGTTTGCTCACAGGCAGAATGTGGTCCTTCTGTGAGTCGTGCACAAACTAGCTCTCGTATTCAGTTTGGCAGTGAGCAAGAAAAGAAATAGGGATACAGACAGTTCTTGATATGTTCTGGAGGTGAGCAAGAGGAAGGAGAGCCCCAGAAATTCTGGCAGTACCTTGAAACCAAGCATTGTTACGGCCTGCCAGCAAGTGTGTGTTGCCTGTTAGGCACATATTTGCCTGAGCATGCTTGTCTTTGGCCTTGTCCTCTAAATCTTAGGACCTGCTCCACAGCACTTGCTTGTCTCAGGGAAGGGTGAAGCCTGTGCTTACTGACAGAGATTAAGCTTGGCTACTAAGGGAAAGGAGTGTGTGGGCATGTGTGTTTTCTTTTAGGCTCAAGACTTATTTCCACAGATGAGTGAGGAGAGGGGGTCCTGAGGAAACTGTTCAGTTTTTATAGGAAGCTGATGCTGGACTGAGTAACTTAAATAAATAAAAAGTTGTTTTAACTCATGGTTCCCAAGCTTTAAGTGTTTTTTTCTGTATTAGAATTTCATCTTGCATTTGAACCTTAAGCTTGAGAAGACATGATGCACTGAGAATATTAGTGGGGTTGTTTTGTTTGTTGATTTAAAAATATATATATATTTACAGTGGACAGAGGTGATCTAGTGATGCTGCTTTTTGTACTTTCTAAGGGAATCACCCATGATATTTTGCCTAGAGGTACATCAGCAGCTACTTCCATAAGGCATTCAGGCTAAGACTTGTTATTCACCCCCTTATACCTCTGTGCAGTTTACACGGAGAATGTCATAAGCAGCACTGTTGTTTGACGGGGTGAATAGACTGCATGTTTTCAATTTGTAATAGTCTCCATCCTACTGTTATTGCTCTGATCTGCTGAGACCTGGAATCTTAGCATCAGTGCCATCTAAGCAAACCTACTCTTTTGTTACTTTCAGGGATTTGTGACACAGTCATTATTCCTTGTGAATGATCTGAGTCCACTACACTGCAGTGATGGCCTCTAGAATTTTTGCTGAGCCATTTTTGCTGTGAGCTTGATGTAAAGGCAAATGACTATTGATTATAACTGGTCTTTTCAGGCGTCTCTGCATAGTTGTCTTTTCATGGTATATGTTAGTTCCAGCGCAGTGTAATGTAAATCCAAATTCATGTGTTTCCCACTTCTGGTCTTCATACTGGAAGACACTTGGAAGTGGACTAGTGTTACGCTCACCAGGGTGTACATGAGAAGATAAAATTCCATAGGTACCAACTAACAACAGTTATAGCCATTATCCTTTGTGAAGGATAGGGAAATAGCAAACTGAAGGCTTATATTTAGGTCCTGGAGGTCAGGAGCTAATGTGCTGTGCAGGGAACACGCTTAGCTCTGTGTAGATACCAGGCAGTGACAAAAAGACCTCTCTTCCATGGTAGGCCTAAAG